>VDFB02168971.1:0-35511 GCA_007258455.2 Sequoia sempervirens
AAAATTTCTTTTGATTCTAACATGAAGCAAGGCTTTTCGTAGACCTGGAGAGACTTGGGAATCCTCGTTATGTAATAGGTTGTATTTAGCTTATACTCTCCACACCCTTGGTCCTGGATCTTAATACTTGCGTCGATGCTTGGGGTGATGGATGAAGTGGTAGATGTTATGGAGCTGGTGATGGTTGTCATAGAAGTAGAAGTGGATGTTGTGGTAGTGGATGTGGATGTGGGAGGCTTTGCAAGTGTTGATGGGTCAAGGAATTTAGAGGATGAAGATGTTGAAGCTTCACTGTTGATAGGCACTTGGCGCTCTGAGATACCTCTCAAATTGGTACAATATTGAAATGGGTCAGGGTCTCCATTTATGGTAATCTTTGTGCCTTCAAAGGGAAACTTCAAACACTAGTGATACGTGGAAGGGACAAATTTCAAGGCATGAATCCAAGGTCGACCAAGTAAAATATTTTATGGAAGTTCTTGATCCAGGACTTGACAAGTGGTGTCCACAATGACTGGTCTGATACAAATTGGAAGTGTAATTATGCCCTGAGAGGAACATTCTTCATCACCATATGGCTTGATAACAATGCTCTTTGTAGCATCTACACAAGCATCAGAAAAGCCTAGGGCCTTAACCAATTTTAAGGAACATATGTTCAGTCCTACTCTGCCATCTACTAACACTTGTTTGACCTTATGCTTATGGATAAAAAATTCAATGTGAAGGGCATCATTATGATTAGATTTAGATGATGAGTAGTCTTGGTCTGAAAATGTTATATGGTGGGGAGTGGTAAGATATTCCACCATGGCCTCAAATTGATTGACATCAATGTCTTGGGAAATGGAAGACTCTTGTAATGTTTTGTCAAATATAGCCTTATGCGTTGGGGAAATGTGTAGCAACTCAAGTATAGAAATCTGTGCAGGTGTCTTCCCAAGTTGGTCAATGAGGTTAAAATTTCCTTTAGGCTAGGACTGTTTGGTTAATGGATGAGACTGTGATTGTTGGGCAGATAGGCCAACTATTGTTATCTTTGGTTGTTGGGGAGGAGGAGGGCCGACTATGGTGACATTTCCCCCACGAGTAGTGACATTGCATTAAGGGGCCTTTCTAATAGTAACTGTGTTGACATGTTCAACAGTTGTTCTAATATGATTTATGATAGGTCCACTAGAATAGTCATATGCAATACGGGCATGGTTGGCTCGATTATTGTTATTGGATTTTGATGTGGAAGGGTTACTAGAACCATGGTATTGCAGTGGGTTCTTGTGTATGGTATGGTCTGAATTAGATGCAAATTGTGGTCCACCTATCTTAATGGTACGATTCTTGATAAGGTCTGGTACCATATTTTTCAGTTGTCGACAAGAGGAGGTTTTATGTCCTTTTTCCCAATGATAATCACAAATCGCTTTGTCATCCCACCAAAATGGTTTAAACTTCCCTAGGTCATATGGTTTTGGGTCCTCAAGTGTTATGACACCATTTTGAAGGAGTTTCTTGAGGACTTCTTCAATGGGCTCACCCAAGGGGGTGTATGTGCAACTCCCGGGGAACCGTCTGGGTTGTCAGGGCTGCCTTTGATTTTGGTTATTTTGATTACCTTGGTTATTTTGATTTGTTTGTACAACATTGGTAGCATGGGTCTGTGTGGTCATCTGTGTATTTTGCGGTTGAGCCCCTTTAAGGGTAAGCATAGGACCCATTGCATTGACAGCCTTAGCGTGTACAATGCTATCATTGGTGACATGTTTATTCTTAACCCAATATTTTTTCTTGTCAGTGGGTGGACTTGCATTTATGTTTTTAGGACCATATTTTAATCTTCCCTCAGCAATAAGGGCTTTCTCAAGTTGGACACCTCGTTCGACTAGTACGTGAAGGTTGTACAACAATGAACTCGCAAGCCATTTCTCAATGGGCCTAGGAGTGTTTGTACAAACATGTCAACCTTCTCCTTTTTAGGTATGTCTATGTGATAGTGACTTGCTAGGCCTCTCCATCATTGAAAAAATGGGATAAAAGTTTCACCAGCGTCTTCTTGTGTAAGTGTGCATAAGCTAGTGATGGAGGTGTCTGTGTCAATGTTATAGGCATAATTTTTCACAAATTTGTCTACAAGTTCATTCCATGTTTTTATCCCCTTCAAAGTGGAGAACCATTCAAGTGTGGGTCTTGTTAGACTCTTGGAGAAGAGTCTCATCAAGTAAGTGTGTTCATATGCAATGTCCATACCGTTGGTCGTGAATTCTTGAATGTGTTCAATAGGATTTGTCTTGCCCTTGTATTTGGTGAAGTTTGGGGCCACATATCCAGGAGAAAATGGTGGCATGTATAAAGTTGTGTCAAAAGGATATGGACATAGGTCATATGACATTGGTGGCATTTTGTTGGATGTTTGCATGTTTTCCATCTATTTTTGGAGGTCTGCCACTCTGGCTGTCAAGGCATCTAATATTGGATTATTGGTCGCATCACACATGGGAGTGATGGGTATTCCTTGAGCCCTTATTGATTGTGATAACATGTTTGAGTTTGAATGTGACATGTGTTGTTGTGAAATGTATGATATGTTTTGGTTTGGCGATTGTTGGTATTGCCAATTTTGATGAGGAATGTGTTGTTGTGTGTGGATCTGTGATGAATATGTGGGGATGTGTGATCCAACCATATTTGTCGATATTTTTGGGATATGGTAACCTTGACTATTTTGGTGCTCAAAGGTATTCATTTGTTGTGTCATTTGAGTGCCTTGTCGATATTGGAAGAATTGTCCATGTGGGATGTTGGTATTTTGCCCTTGTAATTGTCCATGCGGGATGTTGGTATTTTGTCCATGTAATTTTCCATGCGAGATGTTATTTTTTCTGTGTGAGGCATTGATGTTTAGTTGTGACAATGTGTTAATGTTTGGTTGGGGACCTCTAATAAGAATACGTCGTTTAGTTCCTCCAAAGTGGTTGAATGAGGTTACAACATAAGGATTTGATGATGATGTCCCTATGGTCATAGATGAAGTTCCAAATATGGGGTTTGAGGAACTTTCCCCCATTGATCTAGATCCAAGGGTGGTTCCAACTGTTTGTGAAGATGTCACTGATATTGTGGGCATTGATTGTGATATTGCTTGTGGCATGATGGGTGTTCCTCCAATAGATGTTGCATTGATTGAGTTAGAGGTGTTTTGATTTATGGTGTCACTAGATGTAACATTGATGGTGCTTGTGGCAATTTGTGTGGTGACAACAGTGTTATTGTTGGAGGCATTGTTCATGTTTTGTTGAGGTGTCAAGTTTTGTGTCATGTTGTGTGGAGATGAAGGTCTTATGGTATTGATGTCAAAGCCTCTTGGTAGTTTTTCCCCTTGGTCTAAAATCATAGCAAGGTATCTGTCAGCATCGTTCAAGACCAAGTCCTCTACAAATGATGCTACATTAGGATTTTGGGCTGCAACCTCTAGATCCTTAGCTAATACTTGTCCATTGTGGTCTCTCTGTATGAATGGTTTGAATGGATTTCAAGAGGATGTTGGCAGGTTCATGGAAGATGGTATGTTCATGTGGGTAAATGGATCATTAAAATTCATGTCTTGGTTCATGCCATAAGTGTTGGTGTGGATGTTGGTGTTGAAGTCTTGTCCAAAGTTTTCCATTTGTCTTTTCTTTCTTTGAAGCCTAGTTTCGACTATAAAAGAGAATTTCTCAAATGAGGATGATGATTGTGACAACTAATCTATGTTTTTGGTGTTTTTGTGATAAAGGATGACAATGCAAGGTGGTTATGACATTTTCCTAAGGAAATGATTGATGCAAGATGACAAGATTGCCAAAGAAATATGTCAAAGGTCAAGGCGATAATGATGGATAGGATGACTAAGATGATAATGTTGACTAAAAATGTGACTAATGCAATGTCAAGGTGCAAAATGAGGAGTAGGGTGATTTTTTTTTTTGGATTTTTTTGGATTTTTAGGCATAAAATATGCAAAGTATAGACTAAGATGAGTGCAATGTGGAAAAAGGTTTGCCTAACCACTCTAAGCTTAATCTATGTCTTAATTTTGGTTATCAAAGGACTTGTTAAAAGGACTAAGTGACAAGGTCAAAATGACTAGTGAGTTTTCCTAACTAGACTGTTGAGTTGGAAATTCTCACAAAAAAGGACAATGACTGAAAAGGAGATCATTGAATAAGTCCCAAGATAACCTACTCTTGAAGGCAATGATTTTGCAAAGTGTGATGAGGTGGCCTAATCCAAAGTCTGCAAAGATGAAAACCTAAGGGCAAAGTCTATGTAGGAAAGGATGATTATGAAGCCTAGGGAATGCAACTAAAATTAACAAGGATGAACCTAAGGTAAAAATGCAAGCTAATGGTTGAATGATGAAAATTTTGAGCAATTTCAGTTCTGGTTTCTAACAAAGACTTTGAGAAAAGATGTTTGACAGTAGGCAAAATTGTTGGACTCGAATTCAATTTTGTGATGTTTTGATGAAAAGTTTGAATTGTCTGAAGTTGATTGTTTCGTTTCTAGATTTGTGAGTGTTGTGTATACTGTTTGAGAATCCAGAAAACACTTAGCAAACACGATGTTTTGAATGTGTAATCAATCACAAAGAAGACAAGCACAATCCTATGGTTAGGCCAGGACAATATGTGCAACATCACCTAGTCTTCAAGCCTCCATTGATTCACCTCCATTGGCCTTCTCCATCTTGCTGAAAACTTGCATAATTGCCCTCAAAATTGAAGTGCAACTATAACCTATGCCTAAGACAAGCAAAATATTGAAGTAATGTGTATGCTCAAGCACTCAAAAGCTCTCAAGCATGTTGTGTATAATTCTTGTGTGTTCAAAATGACTTGAGAGAAGGCATTTTAAAGAATGCCAAATTGAGAATGGATGGCTAGGATTAAAAGTTGGTGCATCCCTAAGATCAAAGGCCAAGAATCAATGTCATAAGGAGGATTAGGGTTAGGGAAACATTAGGTCAAAGTTAGGGCAAGCCTTGAAATGAAGGGTTGGGATTTAATTGGAGATAATCAAATCAATGGTGGAGAAAAATAGGTAGTTGGAATATTAGAAATGATGTAATTTATGGAGGAATGTTGACTTATGAATTAAATAATGGTTTAATTCATAAATGGGAATGAGACAAAAGACTTGATATTTATAATTATTTTAATTATTTATTTGGTGGGATGGAAAGTGGGCTAAATAAATAAGTTTATTTGATTCAAGGATAAATGATAATGTTGGTAATCAGAGATTTATTTAATTATTAGAGGGAATAAGAACTAATTAGTGACATATTTAAATAAATAAATGTAATTTATTTATTTAAATAATCACAGAGGAATAATTATGACATTAGGATGTGATTAAATAATTGAATTATGTGAGGGAGAAGCATGGTCGTCATAGAAAATATGGTTTGCAAGTCAAGACCATTTTTATGTGTTTACACCAATAACTTACAAAAGCAATCATTCATAGTAGCAAAAGATGGCCATCTACAATTGAATAATCTAATATAAGGTATAGTAGCATAGATGGAATTTTGATAGTCAAATCCATCAAAAGAAAAATGTATAATTTTAGCTGTAGCATAATCATGATTATTCAAGGAAAATCTATGCAAGAGGAGTACCACATTCAAGCTTTTCTTCTGTTGGATTGAAAACTCAATTTTGCAAAATAGAAAAATATCTAGATAGTGGAGATATAACCAAGAGTAGCCTATAGAGGCTATGTGCAGTGAAAGACCAAAAACCAATTTCAAGCAAGGGTTAAAGAACAGTATTAAGGGGAAACCCTCAACATTTATAGAAACAATGACTTGCTACAAAGAGGAGAGATACCCAGAAATGCAAAAGAGAGGTTGTGACCTTTATGACAAAAATATGCATAGACTTCCATTTCTCCTTATTAAAATGTATAGGGAAATAAAATGTATTCCCTATTTTATTCACAATGAGCTCAAATCAAGCTATTTATACACAAGAATAGAAACATATGGCTCAAAACCCATGGCCCATCAAAGAAATACAATAGAGGCCAAAGAAATTAGCAAAAAATTATAGAGGAATTTGCAAAAATCATTGAGGTCATGCCATAAAAAGAAAATACATTTTTCTTGTAACTCAAGGCCATGACTATGCTGGTGAAGCTACAAGAAAATCAAAAAATAAACAATAGAGGCCAAGCAACATATTTTAAAAAGAGAAGGTGAAGAGCATGGCAGCTAAGAATATGCCTAAAATTGTGGAGAAAATACAAAATGGAGGCTCGAAAATAAAAAAATTTTATGCATACCTCCTTTATTACTTCCAGGCTAAGAAAATCAGTTGAAACGCTGAGAAAATGGTTGGTTTGAGCTTTTGATAATCTTCCATGGTGACGCTTTCTCTCCTAGCTCCTCAAGTAGCCAAAGTGAAAAAACATAAAATGATTAGGGTTTGACCACTATTCGCCCTTTTTATTTCCTATTCATGGGCTTGCTTCATGATTTTTGATGGGAGTTTTTAGTTTAAGATTAATGATATGGTCAGCCTCCAATAATTATCGTGCCAAAATTCAAAACATTACAAAGCATTAAGTTCGATACATTATATGCTAAGTGGTGGCCAATATAAAATAATGCATGCTTTTTTGCATGATATTTGATGCCTTTCAAGGGTGATAAATGATGTTTAGCAAAATATGCTAAGTATAAATCATGCATGGAGGGGAAAATACTAAAAAAAATTCACTCACGTGCATATAAGTTGAGAATCACATGATTTTCAAACTTCAGTTCATGAGGGGGATTTTCGAGTTACATCTTCACTTGGAGGAGTGATTTTAGGAACTTTTTTGGGTCAAAATGCATGAAGGACATTTTTGAGGTGGTAAAGTTCAGTTAGCTCTAGTTTTGAGCCCTTTTTTAGAGGTTTTCATCTTTGCTCGTGAGGAGATAATTTTGAGATTCAAATAAATTTCAGTGCCACTTTCATGCATTCTGGAGCCAGTTCGAGTTACTTTTCAGTTGTACACATTGTGATAATGAGTTTGAACCTGAATACACTCATTTTTGCATGAGTTTGGGCCTTCTTTTTGGAGATTTTTATTTTTGATCATGGATTGCTTTGGAGTTATCATTTTTCACACTGAATTTGACTTTTAGTTTCACCTTCATGCCTTGAGGAGGCTTTTTGTATAAAGTGAAATGACTCAGTCATTTTTCACTAGTTCTTGTTTTCTGCCTTTGCCTTCAGCAAAGAGACCTCATGTAACTCAATTTTCACAGTTTTATGATATTTAGAAGGTTTTACAGGTTATCTTAGAGTATCATGTGCAGAGTGTTCCTTCTTTTGTCATTGCAAGTTAAATATTATCCTTCTTAGATGAAGTGTTTTGTTCTACGAATGTTTTGGATGCAAATTTAATGTGTTTGACATCAAAACCTTTAAATTTCTTTCACATTCGTGAATGCATGTACATGAAAAAACAATCTTAGTTGTAGGTCATAAATTGTACTTTTAATATATTCTTATCTTTAAGTTGTGAAAATGACATTTTCTTTCATAAAGAATGAATTATCATTCCTTTTTGTGAATCATTGATGCAGTTGAATTGTCCAATCTAAGTTGTGAAAATAAGCTTTGTAAGGGATTGGTTGTGAATCAGTATGTTCTCTTTAAGTCAATTAGGTGAATCACCTAGTTTTAGATTTCAATTTATGTTTTATTTCAATCCTTTTTCCCCTTTTCCAAACAAGTTATGCATAGTTAATCAAAAGATTCAATAGGAAGTCAGCCTAGAATCCAAAGGTCTAGTTTCATATAGGGTACCCACAACCTAAAATTAGTCCAATGTTGCACGTGATTGCAAAGTTTTACAGCTTTGCATGTGGGTGTAAATCCCTATGACATTAGGTATACAATAGGAGAAGGAGGTTTTTGCACATCAAATTGGTTTCCTCTAGATTCTAAAAAGGTGGGAGAAACAAAGGAAATCCCCAAAGTACAAAGAGGTCTAGGATGTGTTGAGAATTTTCCTCATGGTCTTGGATAGGATGGTGAAGGTGGAACCTTAATATAGACACCAGATGCTTGGGTTCGAAGGAGGATACCCAGTTTGGGTTATGATTTTCTCACTACTTGTGGAACAACAAGGACTACTATAATAACCACAAGATATTGAGGGGCTTGAAGGGTAGCACTCAAAATTGAAGACAAGGGGTTACTGACAGAAAGTTGAGCAACTCAACTAGCTTTGAATTTTTTATAAGAGAGAAAAAGAACATCATTGTAGGACCAAACATGCTTAGTTGGTTGTGGAAAAAAATAATCAAGTGAAAAGTTCCCACGAAGGGACGAGGGCTTGAACCCACCGGTATACTATGAACTTATCTTTCAAATGGAAACTTTAGACATTTATGGATATGTCTAGGGTACCACACTCATGGAAGTGAGCCTCAAGTGACCCAACTTCACAAAAAATTGGTCTGAGGTAGGAATTATGGTAAAAGGTACATCCAATATTTTTGGTCTAACCTGGACACAAAGGGTCAAGACACCATTAGTAGAGTGAGTGGAACCATCATGCCCTCTAAGTTCTAATACTTTTGATTGTTTGTACCTGTCTTGTTGTAAATAATGCATGTAGAGGAACTCCTCTATAACTAAATTCACCAGGCATACATGATCAACAAGTACTCCCCATGTGGGTTTGTCATTAATTCTAGTGGTAATGTAAAGAGGACCATCAGGTGCATGGATACAAGCATCAATATGGGTGAAGGTAATATCGGGAAGGAATTTATCTTATTCTCTACAAGGGTGAACATCTATCATGGAAACTATGTTATATAATGGTTTGATTTTATGATTGGAGGTTATGGAAGCAGGAAATGTATCAAAAAATGACTCTACAAGGTTAGTTGAATGGCTAGGTAGTAGGTTGGTATAGATTTTCAAGTTTTGATTTAGAGGTGCTACAAACTTATTTCCTTTGCCATCACACCAACCACCTGGATAGAATTAGAATCGATGAGGTCTTCCACTTGGTTCTTAAGACGAATGCATTTCTTGGCATCAGGCCCAGGTGTTCGATGATATTGAAAAAAGGCCTTCGGGTCATAAGGAGGTAGAGATTTGGTAGTTCCTACAAGATAAATAGGAGGAAGTTGAATCATGTTTTTGTTAAGCATCTAATTTGTTGAGATGTTGATGTTGGAGGCATCACCCAGTTATTTTTTAGATCTATTATTTGTAATGTTTTGATGTCAAATATGCACTTTTGTTTCTCGATTGCAAACTTTTTTGATCATTGTCAGATATTTTTGTAATTGAGTTCTTGTGAGGTTTCAAGGCCTAGAGTTTTGAATGAAACAATGAATAAAGTGCCTTCAAACTTACTTTGATCTTCAAACTACTTGAAATATACACATTCACAAAGAGAGGAAATGTTGGGCCATTTTAGGGGTTTACCTCAGTCAAACCTTGTGTAAGTGTTTCCACTTCCACAATGACAATAGTAATGATAAATAGATATATGAAAGGAAGGAATGATGAAATCACAAAGTGCTGCAACTCACCACTTTTCAATGGCTTCCTCTTCAATGGCTTCCTTGAAGGATATAAGTCATACACATCACTTCAAGGTCTTGGATATTTCTTGCTTAATTTTCTTGAATGCTCAAATTATTTGGAGACCTACTACAAGGGTTAACCTTCACAAAACAATGATAACATACATGAACAAACTCATATAAACTTTGACAGGATGTTCAATCTTTAATTGTTGCAATAAATCCTTTAATGGATTCTCTTGACTTTCTCTTGAATGCTCTTAATAATTGCTTGATCATGAATTACTCAATTGATTTCACTTAATGTTCAAATGATGCAGTAACTAGGTATTTATATGCTATATTCTAATTTCCCAAAAATTAAATCTTGACAACCGACTTTAGACATTGGAATTTAAAATAATAAAATGTCACAATTGACATATTTGAATTTGGAGCCAAAATAGGGGGACATAGACGCCAATTTCCTAGCCCTATTTTTGGGGGTTTAAAGTGTCGAGGACAAAGTACTGAATGAGAGCATTTATTTTATGCTTGCAAATTTTTGTAAAATATTTAAAATAACCTATGAAATGTGTAATTTTAGGAAATTAGGAGCTTAATTAGGTCCAATAACTTAAAGGGGAGCAAAACACAGTGTGAAATTGTCAAGGGTGACAATTTATGATGTTACACTTTATTTTATAATTTTGCAAATAATTTTGTATGTTCTTTAGTATTATATGACAATAAAATTTTCCGCACCTTCTTTTGAGTGCTATTGGTAGAATTTTGGATGCTTTGACTAATTTCTAAGTTGACATTACCCATGCAGTGTGGTTTCTAGTATGGAAATATTTCATTTTTTAGATGTTCTCATTATATTGCAACGTTGAGAGTCTTCAAGAATTATTTGTATAAAATAGTCTATATAAAAGTACTTGTGATTGTGGATTGGTTTGGATGTTTTGATGGTAGGAGGTATACTTATTATGATGAGTGTAGCTTTCCTTTTTTAGGTATGGTTAGTTATATGTGTTAGCAACTAATTATGGTTGCTATTCTAGTTATTGGTGAGTTCTTGAGAGATACTCATACTACTTTTTTACCATTAGATTTGGGATTTTTGTTTAAATATTGAGTTGAGGAAATATTCATTGATGCTTCTATGTGTTATTTAATATGTTATCACCGTTTGATAGGAACTTATTTTTCATTCTTTGACATGATAAAGGATGAGAAGGTATTTATTTAAGATGGTGTTCAACTTGGTTATCGTTGCAAGTATCTTGATGGAGCACATCCGTATTTTGGTGGTAAATATTGGCTATAAGAATTGTTCCCTTGATGATTGAGTTTACTTTTGACCATTATGCAATGTATACTAGAAGTGGGAGAATGTTGAGAAAGGTGTGGCATACACCTTGTATAATAAAAATAATAAGCTTAATAATGTAAAAATAAATATTTATTGGGATGCACATCTTAGGGATGTGTGCATTACATGGGTTAGGTGTTCTTGGGGACACTTTATGTTGTATGAGGCATTGGGATAAATATTTAATGTCAAGTTTGGAAAAAATTTAATATTAAAAATATTAGTACCAAATATTTAATTTGGGGGTCATGGTTTAGTGAGCTCCTAGTTTTGAGGTAAATGATTTATGTAATGCCATTTAGTAGTTTTTTGAAAATATTGTATTATAAAAGAAAGCACATGAGTAGTTATTGAGGTTGGTTTGTGTAACCTTTGGTTTTTTTTTATTAACAATAAACAAGTTTTGAAGGGTGTTTGAAACCCTTTAACGAAAAAGAAAGTGGCAACAAAGATAGAACAAGAGGTTTTCCACCCAACAACAACAAAAAAATAACTAGCTGATTAACCAATCATCAAAAAACCATTAGACAACCAATATAACCAAAAAAATAAAATAAAAACAAGGCCGCAAGACCACTACAGTAAGTTATTGAGCACTTTCGTAGCTGTAATATCCCTTGTTGCTAGCCTGTCATGCATGCCCATGATTTCTTCAACATCCTGAGCAGGATCCTTTTTATCTTTCTTAGTTTTTCTCCTAGTGCGAACACTCAGGCTAGTAGCCAGATCAACTGAATTCACCTCCAAACCAGCACCCTCCTCATGGACCAAGTTAGTATGAGCATCGAACATACCCTTCTCGGTCAACTCCATGGCCTTCTAGTTAAGGAAAACCATACCCTCAACAAATGCCTCCAACTTCTCCTTGCTTATATTAATGAACGTGCCCAAGTCCTTTCTAAGTTTTCTATTTTTTTGTTCCAACACCACTACTTCTGGGTTTAGGTCATTCTTCAATGAAGCAAGCTCATCCACCAAACCACCCACATTGGTATTTGGGGATCTAGAAAGCCTAAAAATAGCTTCCTGCTCCTTAAGGATATAGAGTAGTAAAGATGTTGCACCTAGCTATAGTATCATGCTTATTATGAAGATCTTGAATTTCTTGAACCAACCACATAAGAAAATTCAAGGAGATATTAACCCCTCTTTGACAAGGCCCAATGCCTAAGAGAAGTCCATTGCACCCCAAGAAATTGGCCCCACTAGGGGCTCCTCAAATGACACATCCTCAGAAACTATTTTAGCATTCCCTTTAGAAAAAGGTGCTACTGAAACATCCAAATTGACCACGAATTCTCCTTGGTCCATAGGGGACCCACCAATACAAGTTCTCCCCTTGAATATTTCTTGCCACCTTCTTCAATTAACATTCTCCCCACCTTGGCATGGGCCTTAGCTTCTTACTAGTATAACCACCCTCAAAACCCTTTCAACTTGTGCTTAGCACATGGAGCTTTGGAGGAAGATGGATTCACATCACCTATGGAAGGGGTATAGTCTAGGTTAGTATCATATCCATTCACCTCCCTTCAAAATCATCTTCAAACTAAAGCTTCAAAATCTTGAATCTCTTGAATCCTACAATTCCCTACCTTTCCCCTTCTTTTTGGAAACAAGGGTTCTAACAATGCTATTAGCTTTCAAAAATCCATAATGAGAAGCATTAAACCTTCATGTAAGTAAGGATTCTTGGGGTTTCTTTTGAATTTCAAATACTCCTTCAAGAACTCAATAGATAAAAGTGAAACAAACCAACTTACCATGGAAAAGTGGTTCAAAGGAAAAGTGATGATAGAGTGCCATGAATGTAGCATCAAGCGTAAGTAGTGCATCAAAGCCATCACTACCTCCCACCAAATAGTTTAATCTGCATTCATCATAACCTCCATAATCCAAGCAGACGATCCTAGCCCTTTCCCTGTCATGAAAGGAAATTTTGCCTTGCATTTTGAGAAATGTTCTTGTCCCTAGAATTTTCTCCCACCATGGACAAACCCATAACCTCGTGATAAAATCTTCATTAATGGTAGTATCTCCAAACATACTAACCACATGGCCATGCCGGTGTTCACAAACTCCTTACATCAGGGTTCAAACCCTTGGGCACTCCGTAAGGAGTAACACCACCATTCTACAAAATTTCCCAAACTGAATTAACTATTGTTTCTTCACAAGATAGAGCTCTATGCTGACACCTATGCCCTCCCATCATTGAGTTACTAGTAGAGCACAAACAGAGCACAATCGAAGCACAAAGCCAAAAAACCACCTAGAAAGCGTGTGAGGCACTTGAAAGTAGTCTGAAAGGAGGTAATAAATAGAGTACTAAGACAACTCGTGAATAGAAGGCAAAAATTTCCTATGATGACCCACTGTGTGAGAAGTCCCATCAAAAAACAAGCTTCATAATACCCACGCAACCCTAAGATCAAGGAGGTGGGTAATAATAAAAAATTAATGGATCTCATTAATAATGAGGCTCTTCAAATCAGTAGGAAGGATGTCACCCTCCCTCCACAAACTAGCTGATGACACCCCATAATTAGCCAACCAATCGACTACAAGATTAGCCTCCCTATAGGCATGGGAAATGTAAATTTCTTTAAATTCCTCACATAAAGAAATGGCATCAGATATAAAATTATTGATAGACCATGAAGGAGGAGACCTTTGCTTAAGGAAATTCACTATATTTAACGAATCTCCTTTGATCCACATTCTAGAGACCCTCAAGTCCATAGCCATCTTGATGTTATGATAGGCAATAGCAGCTTCAACAAGGTGGTTTGTCTAGATTCCCAAAGGGAGTGCCACCGTTAAAACAAACCTACCAATGTGATCTCTTAACACTCCCCCACAACCAGCAGGACTTGGATTACCTTTAGCAGATCCATCAAAGTTGATCTTGAACCAACCTGGCAGAGGGGGAAGCCAAGCCACCCCATACCTCACAATATTAGCCTTCCATAGGGGCTTAGCAATATCAAAGGAAAGTTTCCAATTTATGGCCACCTCAACATCATAATCAAAAACCTGCACTCTTCTTGGAATATCAATCTTATCCACCACCAACATCAAATTTTCCTTAATGGAGGATACAATTTTAAAGAAAAGGGAGAGAGGAGGAAGAGACGAGTCTCTGAAAATCCTATTCTTCCTCTCCTTCCATAACCCCCAGAGAACATGCAGCAAAAAAAGAGACCACAAAAGATTCAAAGAAGGATTGGGAGAGGGTGCATTCCATTGGAGCCACAAATCCCAAATAGAGGTAGGGAAAATCCACTCAATGTGCCAAATCTTGAGAACAAGAGACCAAACTTCACGAGCATAGCTACAACCAATAAACATATGCGAACTATCCTCCATGTCCATTATACAAAGGTAGCATTTGCTCGGCATAGAGAATCCCCTTTTCCAAAGATTATTAATAGTAAGAATCTTATCCTATACTAGTAACCACAAAAAAATGTTAATCTTGGGAATAAGCTACAAAAACCAAACTAAGCCCTAGGGAGGCCTAGGACCAATAATATCATTACAAGACTTAAATGCTGAAGCCATAGAAAAGGTTCCACTTGGGAGTCTATTCCAAATCACTTTATCTCTCCTATGAGAAATAGGGATGTGAATTCTAGAGGATTCAATAAAGAGGTCTAATAGCTTAGGGAACACCTCATGAATCTTCCTCCATCTCCCATCAACAATATAATCAACCGCACTCCTCCCAACTTCATGGATACATAATTCCTGCCAGAGATTCACCCAAAAGGTTTCATGCAGATGACAATGCCCAAACCACCAATCATCCCAAAAAAGAATGTCACAACCATCTCCGACCACCTAGAAAAAACCAACATAGATCACCTCTCTAGCTTTAGAAACTGAGTTCTAGAAGAAAGAGCCTGAAGGAGGAGAGAAGTCCTTATTTAAAAACTCACACAATTTATCCACCTGAGGAATATACTTAGAGGCCAAAATTTGACCCCACTCCTTCTCACCACAAAGGAAATACCACAACTATTTGGCCACAAGAGCCGAATTAAAAGGCTTAATCTTATGCAGGCGCAACCCCCCTTGATTTTTAGAATGACACACCTCCTCCCAAGAGACTAAACTCAATCTCTTCTTAGCCTCCACACTCAACCAAAGAAAATTCCTCTGAATACATTCAATTTTCTCCCAAAACTTACGAGGAATCTGAAAGAGGCTAAGAGCATAAACATGCAGATTTTGAAGAGTAGATTTGATAAGCACCAACTTACCAGCTTGGCTGAGAAATGCTCCTTTCCAACCCGCCAACTTTGCATTAAAATTGTCAATCAGACCATTCCATAAAGAATCATGAGACAAATTAGCACCAAGCAGAAAACCAAGGTAGGAAGAAGGAAGAGAGCTCATCGAGCATTGAAGAATATCGACAATTCTTTGTGCTCTTCTATCAAGAGTGTTAAGGAAGAAAATTGTACTTTTGGGAAGGCTCACCAATTGCTGTGAAGGAGCCTCATAATTTAGAAAGGTTGCCTTGATAGCTCTAGCTTCCGTAATAGAAGCCTCACCCAAAATTAGGGTATCATCAACAAACTGTTGGTGCCCACAAGGGGGAGATGAAGAGGAAGGTCTCAAACCTTTCAACGCACCCTCATTAAGCTTATGCTACAGTGATTTTCCCAATGTCTTAGAAAAAATAATAAAGAGGAAGGGAGAAATAGTGTCCCCCTATTGCAACCCCCTAGAGCTTTTGAAAAAATCAGACGGAGAGCCATAATTCACTAGCATATAGAAGGAAATAGAAGACACAAGGCTCTTAACCAGCTGAACAAAGGTCTCCGAGAAACCAAAAGCAAGGAGAAATTTAAATAGGAAGGCCTAGTTAACTCTGTCATAGGCTTTCACCAAATCCAATTTAAGCAAAAATCCTGACTTTTTATTCACCATCAGAGAATGAATGTTCTCATGGACAGTAATGATAGGGTCAAGGATTTGTATTCCTACCACAAAGCCACTCTAATTGGGAGAGATAATTTGAGGAAGAATCCTCTGCAACCTCATAGCAAGCACCTTAGAGAAAATATTGTAAATTGAGTTACATAAACTGATAGGCTTGAATTCATTGAAAGCCAAAGCTCTTGGGATCTTCAGAATCAACACCAAAAAGGTAGCATTTAATTCTTTTAGCAAATTCCAAGAACCAAAAAATTCTTTCATTGCATCCACCACATCCTTAGAGATAATCAACCAAAATTCTTGAAAGAAGAACATGGGAAATTCATCAGGATCAAGAGCCTTATTACCAACAAAGGAGAAGACCACGCTTCTTACTTCCTTCGTAGATGGGATACAACAAAGCATATGATTAAGATCCTCAGTCACCAGGCTAGGAATAACCTCCAATAACTGATCCTGATTAGCCACAAAGGGAGAAAAATCATCTGACAAGATATTAGAAAAGAAAAAGATAGCCTCCTGCCTAATAACCTCCTCATTCTTAGTCACCCTACCATCCAGATGAATACACTTGATATGATTGGAGGCCCTATGCTTGAGAGTAGTAAGGTGAAAGAATTTGGTATTCTGATCACCACTATTCAACCACACCACCCTAGATCTTTGCTTCCAAAATTCTTCTTCCCTAGCAACAGTATTATGAAGATGGGCCAACAACATACTTTCCTCATTAGCCAAGGCTGCATCATACCCCCTAGCTTAGATCCATTGCTGCACCTGATCAAGATCCCCCTTGATGTGAGCCTTGTCTTAGAAGATATGACCAAAGGAAGCTTTGTTCCAAAATTTCACATTAGATTTAACAATCACTAGCTTCTTAGCCACTCTATACATGGTTGATGCATCCACTCTAATATCCCACCACTCAACAATCTTAGATTTAAAATCTAGATGGGAAGTCCACTTTTTTTCAAAATGAAAGGGGAAAGACACTTTTGGCTTGCCACATCCACCAACAAGGAGATAGGAAAATGGTCTGATCCCAATCTAGTCAATGTTGAAAGGGAGCAAGATAAATGAGCCAACCTCTCATGAGAGATAAGGGATCTATCCAATTTAACTTGGATTAAAGCATCACCCAACTGATGATTCAACCAAGTAAAAGAAGTGCCCCGCAAATCCACATCCAATAGGAAATTGTCATTAACAAAAGACATTAAATAAAAATGGCTTTCATCATCAATTTGGGAGCCTCCCATTTTATCTTCGAAACTCAAAGGAGTGTTGAAGTTTCCCATAACCAACCAATTCTCTAAAGGATATAAATCCCTAAAGGAACAAAGATTCCCTCAGAATTTCTTACAAGCTCTTCTAACATTGGGCACATAAATATTAGAAGCAATCTAAGAAAAATCACAGTAAGAATGATGAAAGGAAGTAGCAATGTGATTATGAATACCATAAACAACCTTACCAACCACAACTTGCATATTCCAAAAAGTGGCCACACCACCAGAGGCCCCATCCGCATCAAAGCCATGAAGACCACATTCCATAAAAAGTCTCTTCTTAAGTCCTTCCAACCTATCCATAGGCATTTTCGTTTCTTAAATCAAGATCACATCAAGTTTAAGATCCCTCACTAAATTCGCAAGGAGATCCTGTTTATGAGGGTGATTTAACCCTTGAATGTTCCAAGAGAGGATCTTCATTGAGGAGTCTGAGATGCCTCCTTAGGACACATCTCAAAAAGGGTTTTCTGGGAGCCATCCACAATGTTCACTTTTTTTCTTTCTTTCTCCCTACTCTGCATTGAAGTGGGTCCACCTCTTCCTCGAGGTTTAGATCCATGGTCAGCCTTAGAATGATTCTGGTTCGCCATCCCTTGAGGGGATACATTCTTCTTCCTATTTTTGGTTTTAATCAGAGAAAAAGGAGTATCTTTCATCTGTTGTGGGTAGATAGACCCAGATTCATTGATAGAAGAGGCGAGCACCAAATTTGACAGAACCCCCAAGGGGTCCTATAGACTCATATCCATACCTCCCTTCTCCCCCTTACTAGGGGACAAAGCCAAAAGAGATGTTTCTTTAACCTTCACTACGATCTCTTCAAAATGAAGGCCCACCACCTCATTTACCAAAGCAACACCATTTGACCCCGACATAGGCACTCATCACTAGCTACCACTTCCCCTTCTTCAACATATTGAACAACCCTTTCTGAACTCCTAAGCTCATTAGGGACCACAATCCATCCATCATCAGAATTCAAAACACCCATCTCCTTACCTAGAACCAAATCCTTTGGTCCATCAGCAACATTCAAAACACCCTCCTCCTTACCTAGAGCCAAATCCTTCGGTGATTCCTGGGGCTTAGAAGACTCGTCCCTAGCCTCCACATCATGCTTCTCTCTCCATTCCATACACTAATGAGGAGGGACCAGCTTAACCTTGGAAGGGAACTTCTTGGCCCAGTGACCAACCTTCTTACAATGGAAACAAGCAAAGGGAACTTCTTCATATTCAATCAGTTGGAGCCAACCGCCCAACTTTGAGTTAATAGTCACCTTTTCAGGAAAATCTACAAATTGATCAATAATAACACAAAACCTAGTGTAAACTAACCTCTTCCTTGAAGCTTCCATTTGATTGATACATAAGAGCTTACCAAACATGTTAGCAATACCAACAAACACTTGCCCATCCCAAAATTCCAAAGGCAAAGCAGGTAACCTCACCCAGATAGGAGCTAACGTAAAAGAACAAGAGCTAGGGTTGAAACCAGACTCCCACTTTTTTAGAACCAAATATGACTTGTTGATTAACCATGGACCACCAGTGAGAACAACGACCAAATCTTCATTATAGGTAAAGGTGAAAGAAAAATAACCCTTCACCATGGCTACAACTTCCACTTGACCTTTTGTTCTCCACCTCTTAGAAGTGAGGTTATGCACCAACTCCACATTAGGCTGAGGCCCCATAAATTTCCCAACCAAGGTGAGGTCCATCGACACCAGCCTATTATCAGTAATACAACTAGGAACTGACACTATGTATTCTCCAATAACTGGGTTCGCTTGAAAGCTAACTGGAACCGAAGAGCTCTTCCCTTTAGGCTTACCACCCAAAAGGCTAGACCAAGAAGGACCATTTGAAAAGACCTCCACATGCTTATGACCATCAACATTAGCACCTTTTCTAGGAATCTCTAGACAAGGGGAAGAGGACGAGCTCACATTATGAGGAAGGCTCCCCCCACCAAGATTAAGATGTCCCCCGACCACACCAAAGGAATTCAGAACAAACGACAAAATAGAGGACCCACCATCAAAGCCCATAGTGCCACTGCAAGCTAAAAGATCCTTGCCAACAGCGACAACACCATTTGACCTACCGCCATTACCACCAATAGGTGAACTGAATTTTCCTTCCCTTGCAAAATTTTGAACGCACCCCCCTCCGCCAGAAGAATCTCCCATCACATTGTTATTATCAAGTAACCTTTGGTTGTTGGCTAAGGTTAGATTGAACATTTCTTGTAGGTTGCATATGTGGAAGCATGAATTGGGGTGTGTGGATACATTATTTTCATTTTATTATTCACATGGATGAATGCAACTAGGGTGCTAGATGCTTCAAAATATTGTACGAAAACTTTGCAAGTGTATTGTAATCTTATTTATTGATATAATACATTGAGTGTGTGAGTGCTTTTGGCCAATGGGTTTTTACCTTGAGAAGGTTTTCCCAAGGTACATCTAGCGTTATATTATGGTATGTTTTGTATTCCTTTAGATTTGTTTCTCTCACAAGGGTTATGTGGAAATAGTATATTATTGTTGCAAATTTCCTTTTGGGACTCACAAAATTAACTAATAAACTTCCTTAAAAATACAGCAATTGAGTTCTCATGAAATAAAAATAAAATAAAAGGTTCTATAAAGACAACTTTTCTATAATAGAGATTCAAAAATATGTGGTGTCCTTAAGTTTTATATGAGAGAATTTGAATTATAAAAAGGAATGGGAGTAAAAGAGATCTATATTCCATTAGTCAAAGATGAAAATGAGATCTCTAAATTATTGTTATTAGTTTCTTAAGCAAAAACATAAGAAATATAATATGAGAATGAATCACTAGTGATGAAACATTTTGAAATTTCTAATCTCTTTCACAATCACTACGAAGTTTTTTTTTCTTGATGAACCTTTGGATGAGATAATTGACCAAAAAGTATTGGAATCTTCCAATAGTGGATACATAAAAAACTTTCTAATGAGTTTAGTCACAACCATGATAGAATTATACCTATAGAAGAGATTTAAATAACCCTCTTTATGATTTCCAATAAAGAAATTTTGGGCCTTGATGATTTTCCTACTAAATTATATAAAACCACATGGATTAAAGTATTCATGATAATTTCTATCAAGTCTAACTTGAATATAAAGAACATGACTCTCCTAGAATTGATATTAATAGGGGAATTATCAATCTTATCCCTAAGAATAATAGACTTTGTTTCCTTTCTAAACTAAGACTAGTCACAATATTAAATGTCTCCTACAAGATCATATTCATAGCCACAACCAAATGAATCAAGTTGATGACTTAATATATTTCTAGAAAAGAACAAACTAATTTTATAAGGGATATTTTTTCTTGATAACCTTTTCCTAGACTAATAATTATGCCATTCTCATCAAGATTATTTTTAATATTTCTTATGATAGACTCTTATGGCCAATCATCTCTTACTTGCAAAAAAATGATGAAGAAATGGACATTGCCAGCTTTGATTGCAATGCAAGACAAATCATGTGAAATATATGAGATGAACAATTGGCATGGAGATCCTTGGGAGCTAAACATCATCTACCTCATTAGTGATGAGATGGCTTCCATAATCCTTCATTGTTGAATTTTACATTTGAATCCACATTCTTAACATTAAATAATATTTTCTAGGTTGGAAGATCTTGAATAGGTAGTTGTAGGGTCAAATTAGGTCATTGATGGAATTTTGAGTAGTACAAGGAGTGACAGAAGTGATATGGAAGAACTATAAAAATTTAAAGTGGAACAATATGTGAGAATGGGAGACACAAGGTTTTGTGTTACGATCAAAGGTCATAACTACATGGGGGAAATGAGATCCTAAAGTTTATTGAATCTATACAAAAAATGGGAAAAAAGAGTAATGAAAGCATCATAGAAAAGTTATGAGATTCCAATGTGGAACTAGATGTGGTAAGCGGATGCAATGGAGGAGGTTTGAAAGTTAGGTTAACCTTTGCATGAGAGGAAATGAATGAAAAAAGGCCTAATAAATCTTTTTGGGAATTCAATGCAGATGTGGACATTGGAATGAATTTTATATGTTTGGATGTGCATGGGAACTTTACAAAGAAAGATGTAGGGAAAGCTTGTAGAATATGATTAGGTAATGGGAGGAAAGACAAACAACTTGGTTCCCATAAGGATCTCGTAAATGGAGGAAAATGAAGGAAATCAAGAAGGAAAGGGACTTGATAGAAATTTGTAGGAAATTCATGTAGAAGAGGATATGTGAAGTGGATGTGGGGAGGAGGAATCTTGGATCCATTTCAAAATTTTGAAAGGATGAAGATAAAGAAGGGATTAAAGATTTGTAGGGATATGACGTGGGAGTGAATGAGGAGGAGGGAAAACAAATATCTAGATCCCCATCAAGATCTTGTAAATGGGGTGAGGCAAAGGGGAATGAAGGTCCCAAAATTATATACAAATTTTATGTGGGATTTGAAATGATAACTAGACATTTTTCCAAGCAAGAAATATCTAGTTCCTCACCAAAAGTCTACAACATTGTGAAAATAGTAGAAAATGACCAAAAAACTCCTTGACTTAGGACTTCTTTAGATTTTTGAAATCTTCAACACATGATATGAATTTGAGGGATGGGGAGGCAAAAAATAGGTGATTTTGACCAAGGGATCCCATTTGAAATTTTCTCAAATTGATTATGATTGATGGGTATACCATGCAAGATGCATAAAAGGTCATGGACTTAAGAAATTTTAACACTACTAAGTTGGGCAACAACAAGGTCACAAATCGATGTTCAAGATTTTAAACATTTGGGAAAAAGAATATAATCTAGATCCATTGTGGTGCTTATGCCTTTACCTTAAATATTTGAAAAGTGAGCAAGTAATACATTTAGAACTATTTTTGGATGTTCTATTACTAATTTTTCAATACTATATAGAACTATACAATATTTCTTATATTTCCACTAACAATGTAATATTTAAAAATATACAATAACAAGGAACAAAAAAATATTTTAAAAATTCAAAAAAATTCTTAAAAAACAAACTCTATCGATATACCAATATTTAAAACATCACATAAATATAGAAGACTAAGTATACGCAAGTCACTAAATTTGCTCTTGATATCCTAAAGCTCAATTTTTTTTTATAATAATGATAAAAATAAAGACTTATTTAAGAGCTAAATGGGATTGAATACAATAGAAAATTTCTCTTTATCAAATACTTGGAAATGGTAGAAATCTCAAGTAACAAATTAAGGTTTGCTATAGGGGAGAGGGGCCCATAGTGGAGTGGGGTCCAATAGTGGGGATAAAAGTAGTCCTCAGTGGGTCCCATAGTGAAGCACCTTAATATCCAATTGCAAAATACTTTTTTATCCATAATATACACAAATTGAAAAATCATGTGATGCCACATCAGCGCACCAATAAAACATGACTTAGTGCACCACTATCAGTCTCACTTTTTTTTTGGGATTTTTTTGAATACCTAAACAAAAAGAATGTTGATGTGGCATCATATTGATGGTGTGGCCCTAAAACAAAACATAGAAGCACGTGAGTTGTCAAATAAACTATTGTACAAAATTGAGAATGATTTGAAATTTCCACATAGGATTTTGAGAAAGGCGAAGTTAGGGTGCTCCACTATGGGCCCCTCTCCCCTAACTCCATAAAAGTTATGGACTTTAAGATTCACATCTTAGTTCTAAGTAGTTCATAATATGTGTGCCTTTATTTTGGAGTATGTGGAAAGGACTAGAAATAATATATGATACCTTTGACCTTATTCAAACCCAACTTACTACTTTTTATTGCATGTGCAATGCTCCAAATGAAATAATCAATAGTGAAAGAACACAAATGAAATATGTTTGTAAGCTATCTTGTCTTGTACCATGAAGGAAGGTTTACTATTGGAATTATCATTATAGAACTATATAAGAAATATCTTATCCTTCTTCAAAATCACCTTGTTACTTTTGTCGAGTGTGTAATGTTCTAGGTGCTCTAGTTCCTCATAAATGTCAAGGAAATAATAACCATTGAAAGAAAACAAATAGAAAGTGTATGCAAGCTATCTAATTTTGTACCATGAAGGATGTTTCACTAGTGGAAGTGCCATAATATAACCAATTGAGGCAATATCTTTAGCCTTCTTCAAGCTCAACTTGTTACTTTTCTTAAAAACAAGAGATCCTTTCATGGTAGCTCCTGTGATGTTCATCTCCACCATTCATGTGATGTCTCATGCTATTTTTATCTTCGCTCATGTCACTCCTACAATGATCTCACTCACGTTTGTGGATTTTATGCCTTCTAGAGGTGCTTAACTACAGATTCAATTATTTTGTCTTCTCTTATGAAACTAAATCAATGGGATTTGGATTCAGGGATGTTTCTTACTAAAGACAAGATTGAACTTTATTTGTGCTAGGGAATTTTCTATAGCATCTTTTCAATGAGAAGATGATTGGTTGTGGGTGTTGGAGCATGGGGTTTGTTTGTGGGGACAACACTCCCTCTCATTCAAGTTGTGGTTTCCTTCCTTTAACCTCTTATCTGAATATTTAGGTATTATGTCTATTTGGGTTAGACTACTCAATATCTCTCTTCAATTTTGAGAAGTTTTCATTTTTGAATCTATCGACAATGCTCTTGGTCATTTTCTATAAGAGGATGCTTCATCAAAAAACTTTAGCCATACTACTTTTTCTTGCATTCTTGTGGATATAGGCACTCCTAAGGATCTACTTGGAGATATTTTCTTGCTTGTTAGGGATAGACTGTGGAATCAAAAACTTGACTATGAGGGTCTTCTCTTTTGTTGTAGGATATGTTTTTTATTAGACACCTTGCTTTGGACTACCTGAGCTCTTGTTGTAAGAGGGGTGATGCAACATGGTGGAGGAATTCTCTTTCCAAGATTTTGTTAGTTTGGTGATTTTAATTTTGAGAATGATGAGTCGGTTGAGGACCCTACTCCTAGGGTCATTGAGACATTAGAGATTTCTCCTATTGAGTCATCTTCTCAAGGCCCATTTTTGGCTACTCCACCTTTGGACCCTTTAGTGTCAGCATTGAGGCTATAGATTATGTTATGTTGGAAGCTTCACTGTTGCCTTTAGTACCTCTTTCAACTCCTCTGAGGACAAAGTGAAAGTCTTGTGTTGAGGCTAGCCCTCCTCTTTCCTCTCATTCTAAGCCTTTGGAGGATGATGAATCAAGGAAGATTGCTCAAAAAAGGAAGAGAGGTCTTCCTAAACATGTTTGTGTCTCCCACACCCTAGTCAAGAATGATCAAAATGCTAGAAAGGGACTAGGGGTTGTGTAGGTCCTTAGTTTGTTGTGTTTATAGCTTGGCTTAAAATTTTTAAAAGGTTTTAGGTCCTTTCAAAACCTAGTTATTTCTAGGAAGTAGCTCAATTACAGTTTTGTGGTCTAGATTTTTGTTGGGTGATGTTTCTATGCTATTAGTTTGTTGTTTCTAGCCAATTTTGGCTTTATTTTCCTTTTCTTGGGGTACTTTTTGTAAAGGGTCAGGACCTTGTTCTCCTAATTATCTAATAAAAAACTTATTACCTTTGTTGAGCCTATAATGTTATAGGTGCTCTAATTCCTCACAATTGTCAATGAAAGGAAACCAATGGAAAGTGTTTGTAAGGTATCTTCTCTTGTAACATGAAGGATGGTTTACTAGTGATATCGACCTATAAATAAGTTCTAAAAATTGAATTTGACCAAACACAAATACTACTAAGCTTGTAATAATTTATGTGATTTTTTTCATCAAATTGGTAGACACCATTCCCTAGTTTAATTCCTTTCTCTTCAAGTTATTGTTTCTAATGTATTCATTAGCATAATTCTAGGACACAAAGCATAAACTAAAATATATAAGGAAAATTCAAACTTATTCCATCCCTTAGAGAGTGTGACTTATAATGGTTTTTAAAATAATTATCCATGAGAAAAATTCCTTATTCTTCTTCTAAATTGTGTTAATATGTTTCGATCATGATCATATTCTCCTAAACATATCCAAACGCATGTAATATGTGCCCATTTTCATTTATCATTATTAAACTAAGGGAAGCCCATTATACACACAAATTGTAATCCATGAACCCTTTTCAATGCCAAGTCTTTGAATTATGACAATACTTTCTATATTTAGAACTATATTTGACTCCCAAAGTTCACTCATAACCATGCCACATACTACCTATTTGATCTTTTAATATACCTTATTACAATAAAGTTAAGAGGTGTATATTGTCTTGTGTTTTCAACAATGCTAATTTCAAGATTTACTTAAAAAATTAAATCAAGATGTATCTTTTGGCATTGCTCAATAGGTCCTTATTCATTGTTATTATTTAAAAAAATTAATTTATTATATGTAATTTTAATGAATGAACTGACATGATGGGAATTCCAAAAGATATGTGGATACATACTTTGAACAACATAACTACTAAAAAAATATATTTTATTTATGATGACTTGCACAAAATTAAAAGATCAACTTTTGATTGCATACATGTTAATTTCGCTAATTAAATCTATATTTTTGTTGCATATAAAGTGAAATTTTGTAAAATTGAAATCTATGATTGTAAATTATTCATTTAGGTTCACTTGAGTAAATGTAGAAATCAACGAGCATAACAATATATAATATTGTACACATATTTGAAATGCATTGTATAAACATAACAAAACGTTAAGTTATTGAATAGAATTTGATGGTAGTGGATATGAATTCAAATACATGTACAATACAAAAATTTGCAACCAAAGGTAGCAAAATTGATAACCTCTTAGTGATGTCTTATCAAAACTGTAACTAACATAATTAAGTCTTCATCACAACACTTACCAAGTGTTACAAATATTGTTAAATACATCTTCATTTATAAAAAAATAAATATTAAAACTACCTCCTTTGATTTTACATGTGTCAATGTATGGCCAACCATTTATAAAACTGGATAGTAAGCACAATGGTAGACATTCTCCAACCTCTGCTATGATGGGTCCTACATAATATGTTAAAAATTTCAATGAATTGAATAATATACTCTCATTGAAAAATATGTAAGGTCTATTTTTCTATTTAACATATAGAAATGGAAAATAGTTGAAAAGGAATAAGAAGATCAATGGTTGGTTCACTTGTGCTCCTCCATATTCTACTCATGGATGAATACTCTTGTAGCAAGCATGAATTCGGTTATACATTTTACCTTGAAGAAAGTGATGTGTATTCAACTACACCATATTGTCCTCAATTGATAGACATTAAATTTATTGATAATATTCTAAAGGAGTTAGAGCTCAATTTTCCACTATATTAAGTTAGTTATGGATAAACATCTTGGTGTTTTTACAAATTTGAAATTATTGATAAAAATAGTTTTATCCCTAGATAGGTTGATATCAACATCCTTAATAAATTTCATAAAATTGACAAATGTTGCATAAAGTTATATTTTTTTCAAAGACTCAATGTCTAGGTAAATAATTATTGGGCATTCTTAAACATCAAAGTGTTTAATAGTCAAAGGTAATTTTTTTCTAATTAAAATACGACAATTGTTTCCCACTTTTGTGCATAGATGAGGGGTAAAATTATCATTGATTGTTTGACCATTGAACAATTTCATATTTAAGTAGAGCTAGTAATAATTCACTTATAAAATTTGTTTAATCAAATTCTCTTGTAAGTATTGCTAGCATTATTTAGAACTACATGTTAGATCACCTACAATCATTCCTTGTAATATTATTGTTGCTACTTGCCTTAACACAAAGCTCTAATTTTATTTGGAATAAAAGATATATAAAATGTTTAATGGAGAGTAAGATGGCACATGAGATATGACAAGAGTTTCTTGAACAATTGGTGTTGATGAGTGTTGCATCCATTAATTGTCTTTCTTCATTATAAAGATTCAACCTCTTGTAAGTTATTTTAAGACTTTTTATTCAAATAATTAAAATATTCTTAAAAGATAATAAATTTTAATGGAAATAATTGAATTACATAGATGTCAATATCTCTTCATTTGTATAGTGGATTACAACAATCTGAGTAAGCATACATCAAAACCATAAGCCATCTTTCAGCTAAGCAGCCATGTGTAGGGGAATCTCATCTATCAAAGTCGCCTAGGTGTCAAACTTGGCTTGAACACACCTTTGAGGGTTTGAACCTTGGTGGATGTTTTTTTTTTTGTCATATACCACCAACCGCACCAATTGTGCTCAACCAATTGAGCTACAACCCTTTGGCATGCATGCATAATTTGACTTTTTCCCTTATCAAAGAAAATATGTAAAATATTGAAGTAAAGATATTCACATTTTAAATTAATAGTCATTTTAATAATAAATTAGATATTAGTCATGAAGTTAAATGTTAGTATATAATTGAAATATCATATAGAAATATAAGTGTTGATAGATTAGCAAGATTTATTAAGCATCAATGGATATTAAATATATTTGAAGAGTACATCAAGAGGTCCATGACTTGAATATTATTGACATGTGCAACATAAAAAGGTGTAAAAAATATTTTAGTATAACCAATATTCATCTAGGATGAATTGCAAATATAAGCTATATTTTGAATGATTATATGCATTTATTTCAATAGAAGTACATTTTCACATGTTTTCCTATGTTAAGAGAAAATAAGATCTACCATGGTAGTGCCAAAATAATGTAATTAGGAAGGTTGTTAAGTTAAAAAAATCACACATTGTGTATTTTAATCTAAGATGTGAATACAATCTTGGTGTAGTTTCAATGTTGTCCACATTGTATTCATGGTGCCTTGATGACAAATTACCAATTTTAATGTCTTACAATGGTCTTACACAATTTCATCAATTATAATAATTGTTATCCTAATAGTGCATAGGATGTCTTGATGCCAAATTACCAATCTCAATGTATTACTTTCGTCTTCCACCAATTCATGAATTGTAATGTGTGTGTGTGTGTGTGTGTGCAATTTTTATTGTATAAAAGTATTAATAATATAATGATGTTCACAAAACTAACTATAATACATATGATTTATTGATATGATCTTCTATAAGGTATAGCCATGATATTCATGTTGTTCAAATATATGTTTTCCTATTTATTTGAATATCTTGGTCAGCCTTTATGTATCCAATGTTTGTATTGTACACAACACATTGCAATTGCATAAAAACATATTGGGATAATATCAAACACTAAAAATTCAAATGTACATTCAATAAATGATTTAATGCATCTAGCAATATGTATAACACAAAAATGTACAAGTCTATGATTTCTTTTAATTTCCAAGAATAATGCATTTAAACATGGCTTATTAGATAATGCACTTAAAGATATATAGTATTATTAAAAATATACTTTCCTTAAAAAGAAATTCATAAATTAAGCCTTCTTATAGCTATTACTTATTGTGTCATTGTTGAGTATTTTGGAAATAATAATCAATTTTAATAAACTAAAATACCTTCAAACTTGCTTCTTTCTTATAAATCATCAAAAATCCCTTAAATTATCACACTTGTGAATTTTTTAAAAACTAGTAACAAAACCTAAAAGTGTTATAATATGACTAATGGACACAAATATTTATAGCCCTATTAACCAAACACACATAGAATACATCTTAAAAGTTAGAAAATCTAAATGTAGAATACTTAGCTTAGATGACTATAATTTTTAATGCTTATCAACAATTTGATAACACTTTTGGGTATTTTTATTAGTTGTAAATAAGTGCTAAACCGAATATAAAACAAAATTAATGAATGCAATGTCTCTACAAACATACTCTAAACCTTTTAACATGAAAATATGTCACCTAAAAATGTATAGTTGGTATTTTTTTACAAAGTGTGAACCCCAAATATCAACTTACATTACATATAACGTATAATTACTCACAATCAAACTTAATCCATGATGGACATGTGTATAGGTGTTCGTAAAAAGTGTAATTCTTAATTAAGAGGAAATTACAAACACATGCAAAATTTTTGGTAATGGGAGTCATTGCACATGATGTATGGTGTGAGGGATGTAGTATATTGTTGATCAAATTATGTAATAATTTGAGGTTGATATTACATGTAGACAATCCTCCTTCCCCTTGAGGGATACATATGTACTATCTTACATGAAAGCATATTATTAATAGTTGAAGGTTGAAAAGATGACACAAATCTACAAAATGCTGCACTTGTGAGATCATAGTGAACATGAGACCCTAATGATCAATGTCTCCCATGCCATTTTTAGTGAGAGCTAACAATGACTACCATGGGTAATTGGAGCTATCAACACAAGGTATGGGTCATGTAGATCCCAAGGTTGACCTACATAATATTCAAACTTAATGACAATAAAGATTAGAAGATCTAGTGGTTTGTTATCACTTTTATAGACAATAGTAATAACATTCCCTAGTGCTCTATTGATAAGACTTGCAACAAACCATAAATTTGAAGTAAGCATAACTTGTTGGCTAATGCACAAGAGTAGTGAGCTAGGTAGTTTCTCATCCTTGATATTTAAGGAGGATCTCCCCTTGTGCATTCTAATTTCACCATGCAACTAGCACTCACAATGACTTTAGCATCTACTTATGTAGAGCAACTAATTCATTTGTTGGAAACAAATATATAGAGGATTGAAATGCAACTTGGTCATCATTAATGCTAAGGAAAGGATTAGAGTGTGACATAAGTAGTTCCTAATGAATTTTTTTAGCTCTACATTTTTAATATTGAAAGAAGGCTACAAAATCCAAGTTGAGATGGTTCATCACCTTGTTGACAAAATACATCATTCAATGTAACAACCATGTTAAAGCTATGCCATTAAGTTGTGTGATAAGATGCTCTAGGATACATATGAATGCCTTTGATAGGTGGCAATTGACACAAACCAGTAATGAGGATGATGGAGCAACCATTGAAAGGAACTTGATTGTCCATAGGAAATGCTTCATGCAAGCAAGTACCAATATGAGCCAACAACCTAGGCCCAATGAAACTCATTCAATCTATTAGAATGTATTGAATGAAATACACACTTTCTTGAAATGCTACAAGTGCTTGCCCCTCACAAAAATTCATCTCTTTTAAAGGAATGCAAAGGAGAACATGGATTGTAGATGCATTGATGTTGAGTATTGTGACACAAGTCTCAACTAGCAACAACAATGGTGATTTAGATTGAGGAGCACCTATTTGAAGTCAATTAAAATGCTTGGGTAGAAGCAAGATAGGAATTACTTCTTTAGACTCGTCTACATTTAATCTATCTAATTGATTAGGAGGGAGTTCATTATTAGTAGTATCAAAATCTACAAATATGCAGTCAACATGCCATGGATTATAAATGCTTTTTATTCTCACCCAATGCTCCACAATACCATCCCTAAACGACCAAATGTTAGTATGATGCAAAATAGTTTATAAAATAAGAGTTTTCTACGAGAAAACTTAAAAGCATTGATAGTCTAATAAGAAGAATAGTTGTGACGTGAGATGCTAAAACTACACACTTCCTTCACTTTTTTTTGAGCCAATGACACAATTTTTACAAAATGAGGAACTACTAAGACACCCTCTACACTTATTCTCTTATAAATACCACCTAGGCATTCCCTCCCTCTTAAAAATAAGAAACAAAATAATAGTTATTTAGTGGAGAGGATGTTAGGGAGAGTAGGAAGGGGTTGTTGCAAAGACGGTTGTCGTTGCACCAAAAGTTCACCCTGTTAATGTTCGATACAACCGCGAGAGTTAATGAATCCATGAAAAGCTGTTAAGCCATGCCACAAACCTGAGCGCTGCGTTGCACAACACAAGGAGACCAAGGACTCACACATTGCAATAGGGGTGTGTGCACGTATTATGAGGAATTAATTTACACCTTAAAGACTTTCAAATATCCAATATACACAATAAGAATTGTCTAACTTGCTAGCTTCCTAGTCAAGATCCATAGTAAGAGATCCAACATCGAACCAACATTGAAAGAAGTTTGAAGATAACTTAAGGCTGTGATTTTTGATCCCTTCTATCGCTTCATTAAAATCTTACATTCATTTAATCAATGGGCCTTTGATCTATTGATGGAGTTGAATGGTTCTTAATGAGCCCACTAGGGATCAAGTCTTGCTGAGTGTAAGGCTCCAACATTGTAAGGAATGAAGTTGGGATCGAGCGAATTTGACAAAATAGATGACTTCTATTGGGAAAAAATTGCCTAAAAAGGAGCTCCAATTTCCTGCCAAAACGATATGTAACGGAATGAATCTGCAAAGTACACCTTAGGAAATTTGAACCGGTCAACTGTTGCATCACGGCCAAGTTACCAATAAGCGGCACGTCGCCTGTTGTCTACGCTTTCTTCCGCCATTATTTCCCATTTCTGAGGGTACTGCGTGAAAACAAACAAAAATATATGTAAAAAGAATAAAACCCAAAAGGAGGTACCTAACAGATGTTCTGTGCAGATTTATATTATAACTTTTCAGCCGTCGATTTGAGAATTCTACCCAAAGCTTCACTTAAAAGTAACATTGAACAACTGGCAACATGTGACCTCATTGGTGTATTCTGAATCAATATAGAGAGATGAGACTTTCCTCGTGAGAATTAAAAATGGTGTTATGTGACCTCATTGGTGTAGTTTGAATCAATGTAGAGAGATGAGACTTTCCTCGTGAGAAATAAAAATGGTGTTTGCAGTGGTCGGTCAAATCCCAATAATAGGACTGAAACTGAGGATTGGGCATTTAATGGCCGTAACTATCCCATAAAGTAGAACAGATCCTCGGAAAGTAAAACTACCCAAAAAGATAAAACACATCAAATTAGAAACCCATAAACAGAATCAATGTGTCTGCACATCATATTCTGTCATGATAAAATCAAAATCATGGTTGAGTATTTTTTAAGGTTTGGGGCACTCAACCCAGGCACATGTGAGACTAAGTGAAAAATAGAATTCCCTCAATGGCTAAAACCAACTTTCTTCTTGGGAATCTTAACCTTTTTTGGGATACTGATTGCTACCTTAGCTATCTCCCATGCCAGCCCTCTGGGCGTGCTACAGCAATCAATTATCCACTTGAATAGGTGGAAAATGACATTAGAAAAGGGATTAATTGATACCCACAAATGCATCTCCATTGCATTCATTAGCCTTCATAAGCCTTCAAGCCTAAGCATAGGGCAACCATTATATAGTGAGCACTGTCTTGAGAATTAGCCTATTAGGATTCATCTGAGTTGTTATATAATCAGCACTGTCTTGAGAATTAGCCAATTAGGATTCAGCTGAGTTGTTATATAATCAGCACTGTCTTGAGAATTAGCCTATTGGGATTCAGCTGAGTTTGTATGTGTTTCTGTTTTCTGGGGTTAGTGCATTCAAGGTCTGAGAGTAGCAACAACAATGAAGAACAGAGAAGCCACAGGACTTAGCTTTTGTTATACATTTCTTTCAATGTTATTTTTGAATTTGTTGCTGGATGAGACTGCAATAGCACAGGAGCCAGTATCTTCACCTGTGGTGATGCAGCAACAGCATGGGTTGCTGTCCCATGGGAGGCCATTAGAACTCTCACCAGATGCTGTGAGATTCTTTAGCCCTGATATGCCATCTCCACCTGAGGATTCTTCCCCTCCACATCAGCTCTATTCTGCAGCAAGTAGCTCTTCAGAGGCATTGCATGGCACCAAAGGTATCAGCCAAGGTGCCAAGGCAGCCATTGGGTTTTCTGTTCTATTGGTGGTTGTGTTTGCAGGTGGGAAATTGTATGTCCATGCCACTAGAAGGACTAAAATCAAGAATGGCCAAGGTCATACTGCCAAGTCCCTGATTGGATTGTAAATTTCTGATTGTTCTTTTTTCAAAATGAATGGTTACCATTTCAATGATAATAGAAGAATTTAGGGTGTTTGATCTCTGATTGGAAAGTTCCATTCAATCCTGAAAAAATGACTGTTTAACATATAATTATCACTTTCTGTTTATATTGTGAAGAGCAGTTGTGCTGTATAAAAAATATGCTGTTCCATTGCCTACTTATGCCTCAACTAAAGAGTGACTCTGGTGCTTCAGGTCTCCCCTTACATTGTGGTTTGTTATCATTTATTCCATTGTAATTTCCCCTTCCCCATTATAATTACAGCTATGATTGTGCTTTTATTTCTTTTTGGTTTTGTTTCTTCCTTTTCAGATCAAGATATAAAAGTAACCACCCTTTCTCTAGTTCCTTCTGTTTATACTTTGCTTGAATCTATAAAGTTTATAGAGACGGTTAGATGTAAATTTGAAAGGAAAAAGATCATGCCCGAGTGTTTTTGGAAACTATTTGCTATGAGTCTAAGGACAAGGTCATAAACTTCACCAAATTTAGTAGATATTAATGATAATAAAATATAGAGAATACATAATCATAAATGTGGGACATTGAACTCTATTCTAAAATTTAGGGTTTCTAAGATACTAAAATTTGATTTAACAGTAATTTCGTGGATTTAAAGAAACCATATGGAAACTTGACCCATTTAATGTTATTTATCAATAAGAAGTAAATGTTGCTAGTATTTTGCTTCATATGACCTTGAGGATAATATAGGTTCATACCTCATAGTTTACCATCTTGTATAAGGATGGTTGCAATGATGCATACATTTTTGCTTTCCCCACATTTAAGATCTTCTATCATTGCTTTGAGGAAAGAGCCAAACCATCATGTCATGTGGATTACACTTGATGTTGACCTTTCATTTGTTAGCATTATCAATGTTTATGTGCTTAATGGTGGCTTGAAAATGATAGCATTAGCTTGGAGTTTCCAATAAATATTTTTTCATCAATGTTTCAGATCACACTTCATAATCTATCATCAATATGTAGATAGCAAGAGAAGATAACTATAATGGGCTATATAAAGATGATTGGCTAACAACTTGCCTTTTTTCTAATTGGCTCATTTGTAGTCACTTTAACATGGTAAAGTTCATTGAGGATAAAAAGGGGGCTTTTTCGATGCAAAGGTGTGTTGACAAGCAAGAATTTTGGTTTTCTTATAAAAAATATTTGGGTTATTATATTTTTGGTAGTGGTATGCCACATTGGATCCTTACTTCATGTGATATAATTTTTTGGATGTGGTCCTCAAGTAACAAGATCACATCATGATTTTTGAGCAACAATTCCACCTTCTTGCTAATGGTGGATGCTTAGTGAAAGTACATCCAAAGATTGTCATTCAAACAATTATTCCATCACATTTCAACATATGTGGGTAATGGGAACACGAAATCCCAATGCTCAAAACTTCTACTTGAACATGTCACTTATTTCCTATAAGGGGACTAATTCTAATTGCATGAATGTAGAACCATAAGCCACGTTTGTTACTTGTTGCTAGTTGGATTGAATGGTAGAATATTATGATTGGTTGAATTGCCATCTTTTTGCAGTGTTATGGTAAATACTTGATGAGAATCTATACGCAAGCTAATGGCACTATTGCTATTAAAGAATATGTGAGGATTTCCACTTATGGAGAACAATTCCTTTGATCTATAACTTCGAACACACTAGTTACTTAGCTCAAGCACAAGCTTACAACTATTGAATTCCACCAATGACAATACCAAATGCACTCAAATAAGAGCCTACCTTCACTAGCTCAAAATTGGGGACAAACCCCTTTACCTTAACCATGCTAGAGATCAAATCAAGGCTATCCATTCCACTCATGGATGGCTCATATCCTTCCCAAAGATCAAGGCTATCAACTTATTGAATGTCTCTTATAATATCTTGGCCAAGGCCTTAACCTTACACTTATGCCACTTGCTTCCTTTCATATTACAACCCAAATAAATAAGTTGCATCAAAACCTAATATTCTAAATAAAACCATTGTTGTTTGAGAATGAAATGGTCTAGACTATCTCAATAACACATTTTATTCATCAAGATTAATTTTGAGAAAGTTTAAAACCATATAGAGTGGACTTTTATTTTGGCTATTCTTAAAGTGCTTAATTTTAGAAAAAAAATTATCTCAACATTTTAGTTCATTATTGATGATTTTACTTTCCTTTCCATTAAAAAATAATTCAACCATATTTTGGTTTTTCATATTTACTAGATAAGGTTTCCCTCTTGCACCTTTGTTGTATACATGTTGGCTATAATTGCTTTTGGCTCTCTTCTTTTCCATAAATATTTGCAAGAGATAA
>VDFB02168971.1:36275-77943 GCA_007258455.2 Sequoia sempervirens
GACATGTATGAAAATGGTAGCATCGCATAACCGCCACCATTTGATATTTATGCAAATTTGTAGTATGTTTTGTGCAATGTAATCACGAGCAAGGAATATAACCAACAAAAATCTATTTTCTATAATTCATGGATTGAACTCAGTATTTTATTTGCTCTCAATGTTTGTATGCTATGGAAATGCCATTACATTTTAAAAAAAAGTAGTTTCTTACTATTTTTCTTCAATTTTTTATGTTTTTTTGCAAATCTACCAAAAAACCCTAGTTTTTTCTACCAAAAAACAATATTTTGAAAAAAATCAATTAAAAATAAACAAATCTAATTGAAAATTTGATTAAAAATTAAAAATTTTACCTGATAGAGGTGGATTCCAAATCGGATATCGGATTTCGCTCTCCACTATGCGCCCCCCGCCGATGAGCCGAAAATAAAAATGAATGAGTTTTGGTCGCGGCTTTTTTTTATATATACAGTTGACCAAAATCGGATATCCGATTTGAATCGGATATCCGATTTGGATCGGATATCCGATTCCTTTTGCTTGTGTCAGAATGAGATTTAGCCTTTTGCTTGGGTCGGAATGAGATTTGTTTTACACTGAACAAAATCGGATATCCGATCCAAATCGAATCGGATATCCGATTCCTAAAACTAAGTTTTCCCTCTGCCTCGGTAGTCACCCCAGCTCCAAAAAGTCAACTCACCATTTTGCGTTTTTTGAGTCGTAGAAACACGTATTTTTTCCTCCATTGCCACTTTTGGCATACCATGATCCTGCACATGCCCTTGACTAAGATAGTGGGATGATGATCACAATTATCACTCTTGCAAGAGTCTTCACCCTTTAGGGTTTCCACAAGGTGTAGTGTAGAAAAATATACACCTTTACATTTTCACACTATGTTTGCATCCCCTTAACTAATTGGACTTAAGTAAGCTTCTAACTAACCAAAATTATGCATTCCAAAGCCTTATTATTCCTTTTTTCTAAAAGAGAAACCAACATTAAACAATTGCAAACATTAATTTAAACACCTTGGAAATTGTGTCCTAGATTTAGGTCCCAAGACCCATTCACCCAAGGGAAAATGGGTCCTCCTTAAGTGCCAAGACCAATTTTTAATATGTTTTTGATAGCATTTTAATGACTCAAATTCAAGTTTCAAATGTAAGCTTGTGGAATCTATTTTTTTGGGAAATTAGATAAAAACCTATAAATACAAGGTCTTTTTATCAATTCAAAACTAACAAGCTAGAGAAAACTTCCATAAGAGGAAATATTATCATCAAGAGCATTGAAGAGAAAATTTATTAGTCATCTATAGCAGCAATCAAGATCATATCATCATGTCATGTTTTGGAGCTAACATCAAGTGATGTAGGTTTCAAGCATTCAAGTAAACATTCAAGCATAAAATCAAGCAATCAATCAAGCCAATTCATGCAAGATCTAGACCTTAGAGTGATGTGCTATACTTCAATCCTCTAAGGGAATCCATTGACGGTTTGGTGAGTTGTTACATAGCATTGTTTATTCATCAAATTCCTTCCATTATGTCATTATTTCAATATTAAGGTTTAACTACCAACACGGGGTTTGACTAAGGCAAATGCTTATTCATCAAAAGATAAAAAAAAATTCTTCTCTCTTTGTATGTGCAGATTTACAAGTGAAGAAGGGCTGAAATTAGATCAAAATAACAATTTTATAAAATTGTCAAAGTTGTTATCATTGTTGTCAAGCCACAAAAACTTATATTCATAATTTATTTTTGGCTTTCCGGTAATGGAATCTAGAGGAATCAAAGGCTAAGATCTGGGACCAGAGGACTTTGAAATCATATTTTGGACCTCTATACAAAGAACCATTTTCCCTAGGGCGAATATATCCCTCAATAGTGTCCAAAACCCACTTTTGGTGCTAGGTACATATCATTCTACCCTTCTCTAATCTACCTGAAAGTTACAGTTTTTGTTTGTGCTATCATAATACTATGCAATTTAAGTTTTATGTCATACAATTGAGTTCATTAAGGCATTTAAGTTTGTTAGTGTAGGTTTTTTATTTTCCTTATGTTAGGGAATATTTATTTTTCCTACACACATTATTAAGCTTTCTTAGGTTATATTAGAATGGTTAGGATGAGGAAATGTGGCATAATCCTTCAATCACATGTGTCATTCACACCCTCTTTTGGACTTATTTTCCACCTCCCCATAACCATTTTTTGTCTTTACTTGAGTAGGCATAACCATGTATTTGGCATTTACCAAGTAGGTAAAACCTCCCACCTATTGTGGGTAAAGGGAGTTATTATTCCTCTTGGTTTTATTTGCCTCTATTTTTCTATATAATCATCCCTCACCTTTCCCTATGTTGAGTTCACTAGTTCACTTATTTAGAAGTGTTAGTTTAGTGCTAGGAGAGTGTTGAGTTTATTCATCTCTGGGTTCTTGTATTGCTTTCCTTTAGTCACTTTGATCTTGGGTGAATTCACAATAAAATCTAACATGGTATGAGAGCTAGTTGTGATTTGTGGGTTAACATATATCTCAATCCATTATTGAAAACAAAGTATGCACTTCTCTTGCATCCAATGATGACTTGGAGAATAAAAAATGCTTGATAGAGATCTCAATTTCTAGGGGGTTCCTTTCTATTGCATCTTGTTTTATGTATTTTGGATCTTCCTGGAGACATTTTGAGCTCACTATTGAGCTCAAAGCAGATAGAAAAGTCAAAATTGGCTTTTATTTCATCCAAATTAGACACCGTATGTGAGATTTGTGAAGGATTGAAGAAAGAGGCTTTTTGAGAGGTTCCAGAAGGTAGTTGTGAAATTGATGCATTTTCGGCCCAATCAAACCTCACCATCGAGCTTGAAAGGCGTTGAAACCTAATGATTGACTACCAATTTGTCAAAAGCAAAGAAAGTCAAAATTTGAGGCTAATTTTTTTGCGGGCAGAGCCGTACGACCCCACCTGCACATGGTATGGCACAAATTTTGAGAAAAAAAATCATTAATTTTCACTAGTTTTAATATTATTGCTTGAAAAAGATTTTTTTTTTAATATTGAAAAAGTGTCTTGAAAAAGCAAAAATAAAAAATTCAAATTAAAAAATTGATAGTAAGAGTACCGCGTAGGCTTTGTACCATCAAAGTACCTAGCCATTAATAATAGTACGTAATCCAAAAAGGGTTGAGTACATATTTAAAAGGCTACACCTTTTCTCATTGGGGTTTGATTCACCTTTTTAAATTTTTTTAATTTAAAAATAAAAATTTAATATTAAAATTGAATATAAAATTTTGTACCTTTTACCTGTAACATTGGCCTCATGCCTTTACATTTAGCATAAAATTTGGAGGTTGTTCCAAATCTGGCAGTATTCCAAATATAGCAGTAGCTTAGCTAAATTTGGCGGAGGTGTTGTTTTCCAAATTTTGGAGCCCTCTCCATTGCAATTTTTAGTTTTGCATATCAACTTTGGAGGGCTCATTCTCGGTCATACAAAGGCATTTTTTAATGCAATTTCATTTTTTTATTTGAGGTAAAATTTTGCGCTCTTCGTAGTGGTGTGATTAGTTTTTTTCTCAAATGATTCCAATTTTTTAGAAAATCAAGTTTTTTAGCAGATTTGAAGGATAGTTTTCATTTTTTTTAACTTCAAATGGATGTAACTTTCACATACGACCTCAGATTGAGGTGATTCTTGTTTTGAAAGTGAATATTTTTCTGAGCACTACACATTGGTGCTATTTTTAGGTTCTCATTTTAATATTTTATTGTATTTTCAGTATTTGGGTCCATTGTGGACGCTTGTAAAACTTTGGAAAACAACTCCAACATTGTAAACACACTGATTTATAAAGTTCCAAATCATTTTTTGTTGGGAGGGTTCTTGATTGAGTGAAAAGGGGGGCTGTCTCTATGTGTTTTTTCTTGCATTTTCTCTCACATTGCAACAACAATCTAAAATGGATAAAACGGTTCCTCTACTCACACCATACAATTACTTTGAGTGGAAAAATGAAATGGAAATTCACTTAAGAAAGTTAAAATTGTATAGAATAACAATGGGTATTGATAAGGAACCTATAGAAGATGAAGATAAGCCTAAATGGTTTTAAAAGTTTGATGAAGCTTTTGGCACCTTATGCATGGTTGTATCTCCTAGTTTACACTTTCATACTATGTCTACAAAATCACCAAATGAAGTGTGGAATACTTTGAATAATCTCTTTGGTAAATAGGATAATTTGAGAGTACATTCATTGGAGAACAAGCTCATAAGATTGAGCCCATGTAATTTTGACACCATTCAAGATTTCTTTACTAAGTTGAATGCCATAAGATTATAGTTAGAGTAGTGTGGAGTTAAAAAGGATGATTGATAGTTGATTTTAAGTATTCTTTCAAAACTTGGTCTTGATTATGTAGTGCTTGTTTCTACATTTCATGCAATGAAAAGAACCTTAGGACAAGGATTTACTATGCCTTCTCTAGGTGAGTTCGCAGCCAAACTCACAAAGGAGCAAGATAAATTGATTCAAATAGGCATTATTAAATCTTCTAACTCTCAATCCTTGACTGCAAAACAAGGCACAAATAAGCAAAATAAGAAACACAAGAACTAAGGAGATAGAAAGAAAGATTCAAGTCAATTTTCATCTACTTCTAAAGTAGACTCTAAATTCTCTTCAAAAGAGGATTCATCTAAGAAGGAGAATCCCACTTGTGCATATTGCAAGAGGAGTTGACACGAAGAACATTCTTGTTACAAGAAGGATATTGATGAACTGGAACATCTTCTTAAGAAGAACAAAATCAGTTTTCCTTCTCGAATGGTTGATTCAACTTCTTCTTCTATTTCAAAAAATTCAAAACATTCAGAATCTGATCAGGAAAAAGGCCATGCTATAGGGGCAGGTAAATCAAAAGGTAAAGCTCTTTGTGCTTCTATAGGTCTTGAATCACGGAGATGGCTCCTAGATTCTTTCTCATCATATGGCTTCTACACAGTCTATGTTCTCTTCTTTTAAGCCTTTTTTTATTCCACCTATTCTAATGGGAAATAATACATACATGGATGTAATTGGGAAAGGATCAGTTGATATTGGGGATGACAATTTCAATGATGTTTTGTGTGTACCTCATATTTCAAACAATCTTCTTTCCATCTATCCGATCACTCATGGTGGAACATAGAAGACTGTGGAATTCACACCTGATTCAGTTATCATTAGAGACTTGGAGAGCATAGAGATAATGGCTACTAGGATAGTTGATCATGCATCTTAGTTATACACTTTTTTAGACTTTGCACTTGATGATGGTTTTGATCCTTTGGTTGTTGATCACACTCCTAGTGTGAGCTTTGATTTTGAGGAGAACTTTGGCTACTTGAACGTGGGTATTCTCATAGGTGATCTAGTTCTTGAGCCTTGTATTCCTTCTCCTCCATCCACTATTGCTTCTGAGGATTGTTACATTCATGGCTACTTGTGATTTAGTGCAGTAGGATACACATTGTCTTCCAGATATAGCTACTTCGGATGACTACTTGATAGACATTGCAGGTTTGTTTATGGAGTCTCATATCTCAGACTTGGGAGACACTCTTCATGAAATTCATCTTCTCTTTGATGAAGTTGATTCTTCTTTAGTTGTTATGGAGGAACCTTTGGATCCTCTTGTTCATTCTCTACATGATCATTCTTTGTAGTTTGACATGATTGTGGATACTTTTGAGCAAAATTTAGGGGAGGCATCTTTGCCTTCAAAGGAGATAGTTGAGTCTTTGGATCTTCTTCTACATAGATCTCTACTAGGTTCTATATTTTCATCCTCATTAGTGTGGCCTAGAACACCTAATTTGATGGTTGCAGCTTTCAACATCAACATGGAGACACATGAGCAGTTTTCAGAGATTTCACAAATTTTGAGCTTTCTTCCCTCATATTCATTTCAAGAATTGGAAGACATTCTTCATGCACCTTTGGTTTTATTTCTTCCTAAGAGGAGAAAAATTGTTCGACACATCTAGTTTCGAGCATCAACCATTTTTATAGTTGAATTTTTGAGGGAAGGCTACATAGTCTTTCTTATCCTTTCTATTTTGGAGGGGACTTCTTCCTTGCATGGGATTCTTTTCAGTGTATGGGAACTTGTTTTCTTTTCTCTCTTTTGGGGAGGAGTTTTTCCCCATTGGGTTTTCTCCTTTTCTCCAGTTGTGAGAGATTATTTTGTACATGGGTACCTAACATGGCCTAGTAGTCGAGACCCATCTTTGTGTCTTTTCACCCACCTAAGCTATGCTTAAGGGGGATCTTAGTGTAGGTTTTTTATTTTACTTATGTTAGGGAATATTTATTTTTCCTACACACATTATTAAGCTTGCTTAGGTTATATTATAATGGTTAGGATGAGGAAATGTTGCATAATCTTTCAATCATGTGTCATTCACACCCACATTTGGGTAGTTGAATGCCACACCCTCATTTGGACTTATTTTCCACCTCCCCATAACCATTGTTTGTCTTTACTTGAGTAGGCATAACCATGTATTTGGCATTTACCAAGTAGGTAAAACCTCCCACCTATTATGGGTAAAGGGATTTATTATTCCTTTTGGTTTTATTTTCCTCTATTTTTCTATATAATTAGCCCTCATCTTTCCCATTGTTGAGTTCACTAGTTCACTTATTTAGAAGTGCTAGTTCAGTGCTAGGAGAGTGTTGAGTTTATTCATCTCTGGGTTCTTGTCTTGTTTTCCTTTAGTCACTTTGATCTTGGGTGACTTCACAATCAAATCTAACAAATTTTATCTCCCAAAAGTGCATTTTAGTCATTTTTGTCATTAGAAAACAACAAATCCTCCTAATAGAGTTGGTTCACCTCAAGGTTGAAAGTCAATCCTATCCTTGGGAGATCTCGATTTCTAATGAAACTAGGAAAAGTACGGTTTTCATAGACCATCATCTCATTTTTGTGAACCCTTTACCTCCTCACATCCATCAACCATTTTTTGATGTTCCATAAGGTAATATCTATGTTGTAGTTTTTTTGTGTATATTTACTTTCATTTTTATCTATACTTTTCATGTTTCTTCTATGATAGATTATGGTGAACATATGTAGTACTCTAGTTTATATCCAATTGAGGCGTTTTAGTATTTTTTTTGAAGGTCTTTTAGGGAGATTAATCATTGGTCATTATTTTTTGGGATGAATTAGTCATTTTAGAAGTTTATTTCTTGAAAACCTAGGCAATCTAGTATCTACTTGTTATTGGAAAATGTGATAGATTGTTAAATTACACCAACATAATGATTCCATTAACATGGATGAATTATTCATTGTTGGGTAAGAGGAAATTGAATTTTTTAAAGACCTTAGCAAATCATAAGTATTACAGTCATGTTTTTAAATGAAGTAAGTTTATAGCCCATAAAATTGCACCAATAAAATTACATTATTTCTAGGGATGTGTTGGTCTTGGTTCATATTTGAAGATCACATCAACATTCACCACCAAAAGGGTAGCAAGGATATAATTCCCTTCTTGCTATGTTAATGTTTCTAGTTTATAGGAAAAAATGTCTCAAGATTCTAAGTGAAGAGTGATGACTCTATTTTAGTCAAATTTGGAATTAGTTTGCATATCAAAAGAATTGAATATGGAGAGAAAAAGGGAATCTAAATACCAATAAAAAGAATAAAGAAGATATAGCTCATTCAATGAGACCAAGAACAACATGAAAGACTAAAAATAATGGTAAGTCACTTAGACCTACCTATCAATATTCAAAAGTATGAATTGCAAGGAAGCTAAGGTAGCGAAACAACTTCTTAGACTAATATTAAGAGAAGGGTTATGCAATTTTTTTATATATTTACAATATTTACATAAACTAAACAAAAATAGACATAAATTATCATTCATACCGCAACACATAGATTTATGTGAGGAAAACCCTTTCAGGAGAAAAACTGGGCACACTCAAAAAGTTGTCCTATATATTATTCAAAAATCAATTATATTGTAATATACTTGTAGAGAAATATCTCTTAGGAGTATCACCAACCAAAGATTTGAAGGCAGCTCAGCATCTATAAGACTCCCACACTCAACCTCCATCTCAAGCACCTAATATATAGAAGATACAATACATGAAACCATCAAATGGTATTTAGAAAACCATGAGCTACAACCACCCAAAAAGTGTTGCCCAACTTATCTCCAATCAAAGATTCCCTATGATGTGTACAAACTCACACTGACATGTGTAAATCCCCCTTACAACTCTTTTATGTGTCCAACATGTTTTCACAATTCCCAATTCAGGAGACCCAACTTTTGGAGGCCATAACTTTTGATCCAAGAGTTTGATTGATGGACCATTTGAATCATTGGAAAGATCATGAAGTTATTTATCAAGTTATAATTGGATTTTCCAATTACGACCACTTTTGGGCCAAAAATGGCCTTTAAGAAAAATTGACTTTAAAATTTTTAAAAATGAAAAAAAATTAATATCTTGAAATATAGGCATGACCTTGGGTTAGAACTTTACCAACATGTTAAATTTTTCATTTCATGGATTTGCGAAAATTTTCAAAATCATATGTGTTCAAATGTAAACACAATATAAATAGTAACCATTTATAATTGCAAGGTTGAGACATGTTTTTCCTAATAGGGAACATCAAGTGGAAATAATTTAATCATGGATTCAAGATATTAATGCTAGAATACTTCTAAAGGTTCAAATGATAACAATAAAAAACACAAAAAATAAATAGGTACAATTATGAGATAACAATGCACGATATGACTATTGGTAGAAGAAATAGAGATAGATCCTATGATGTTGTTGTTCATACTCCTCCATATCCCACTTCTCCAAGAATTTCATATAAGTATGTGATTAAACATGAAGAGTTGCTAGATAACCTAAGATTATAGGAAGAAGAAATTTTAAAAATAATTAAATTGCATGAAACTCTAATTGAATTGCAACAAGATCAACTTGCTACATTTGAACTTGTAAGTTACCTCTTAGTGGGAAAAGATGAAGAAATTCATTTTAAGTAAGGTTATATTGAGCACTATGAATTTAAGGATGATCAAAATGATGCATCTAGATATGAATCAATGGAAGAAGAAATATAGTACAGTGACTATGGTGAAAATAACCCATGTTTCTTATGTGTTCACATAGTGCTGATCTAAATCAGTGTGTTTACTTGCTCACAATATTGAATCTCCAAGTGAACTCATGCATATATATCCCAAAATCCAAATCCATCATGCAAATACGTAACAACTCATGAAAATACAACACCAACATAGGTTTGAAGTGGATATTAGTTAATATATAAGCATGTTCTTGCAATAAGTGATGTTGCTATTACTAGATCAAATGAAAATTCCATGTACAATAGTAAGGAGAAATAAAAGATAGAGAATAAGATGAGGAACAACAATGTTGCAATGAAGGTAATAGAGAAGAGGATTCTAGTGTCACAATGGATAGTGAAGAAGAAATAGGTGTCAAAATATAGTGTACATTAATTTCCAAAAGGAGAAAATTTAAATGATGAAGGACAAACAATCCAATTCCAACCACTAGAAGTCCAACATATACACTTGAAGAGAAGTAAGAAAAAAGTGTTATTTCTTGTGTTCAAGTCAACCTTGCATTTTTGGTGTGAATGATTTGAAATTCTCACATGATTAAATGGACCTATCATATGAAGATTTTAACCTACAAAGTGAAGAGAAACACCTACATATTGTAGAGTAAAACTATAAGACTGTAAAGGAAGCACCATATTTCAATTTTTTCCCTAACCTTCTCTTGGGATATTATGAAAAATTTAAGATCAAGATATTGTTGATTTCTTCCATTTCCTTTCTTCTATTAAGGATGTGAATAAATAATTAATCATTTAGAGTGAGCAATCAATTGATGTATATGTGCAAATCAAGGAATATCTTCAATATGCACCAAGCCTTATAATTTTAGGCTCTTTTGAGCCTTTCCATCTTTTCTACTCTACCATATCTGTATTGCTACTACCATTGTGCTTCAAAACAATGAATATGGACAAGACTAACCTATTTTACTTATTTCCAAGTATTCACATGATTGGAAATGGAGGTGTACACCATGAAACGACAAGATGACATCCAAGGAAGATATCACTACTATAATTATCCTTCAAAATAATGAATATGGACAAGAATAACATATTATACTTATTACCAAGTCTTCACATGATGGAAAACGGTGGTGTACACCACATAATGAAAATATGACATCCAAGTAAGATATTAGTATAAATTTGGATGAAACATAGGTCAATGAGGTGAATTTCAATTGTGCATCCAGCTTTATCACCTCAAGTATGATCTTGGATGTATACATGACATATTTGTTTTGAAAAACATGAACTATCTCCTTGAAATAAATGATGATTAGTAAAATGCACTTGAGTTATAATTTCAAAGTTATGTGCTAATACTATGGAGGGATCATAGTGTGTTGCTACTCAAATTCTCAAAATGGAGAAGAGTATGGGTCATGGTATGGCCATATAAACTTCCTAAGGAGTATGGTCATATTTTGTACTACCTCAATATTTTAGCCAAAAATATCATGGACCTCCTAGCTCATGACACTTTGGTCAAGTATTACTCCATGTAAGTAATGGTCTTGCCTTGTACATATTATATTTTATGTGTGAGTATTTTATCCTTGTGCAATCATGACCCATATTGGTCATGATGGAGTGTAATTGTCTCAGATCCATCTTTGTGTCCCTTTTTATAGTATGATCCTAAATATAGTCAGTTACTCATTGTTCTTACAATAAACACATGCTCCAACTAGGGCCTATGTCAATGCCCAATTTTTTATTGCCTAAATTTACTTGGTCGAGGCCCATTTGTGCATGTGGCCTCATTATGCACATCATATATAACCAATTTGATAAGTTTTTGTATGGGTCCCATTTTGGTCATAGTAATCATGTGTTGTTCCTTTTCATCCTCTAATTTATTATTTGTTACTAAAAGTTGTAAAAACCCTAAAAGGTTCTAAGTCCAAAAATGTGTTTGTTAGTATTTGGTTTTTTTGTAAGTTTTTAGAGTTTCTATGGATTGCCAAACTTCTTTTGGTTATTTAATTTCCTATTCTAGCATCTATTCCCACATAAATTATTAAAAAATATATTAGGTCCCTTCTTTGTTTCATTCTCTTTAATTTTCTTATTTTGTAAGATTTTGGTGTTCCTCTAAATATTTATCTCTCATCCTATCCTCCTATCCACTTTCATAAGGTTTCCCCGCATGTTCTCATTACCTACTTTGCATATTTCTAGAATCTTAGTGGTGGTCTAGACTTCCCTTTCACATCCCCATTTCTGAATCTCTATTCCTTTCCCACATATGTGCCCCCCTTCTAGTTCCTTCTCTTTTACAAAATTTCAAAGTGAAAATAGAATTATTTCTTTTCCCTTCAATTTATCCTCTTCCTTCATCTAATTCTATATTTTTCCCCCACTTTCACTCATCTCTTTTCATGTAAAATTTAAGCGGAATTTGAAAATTTCATTGCAATATTCAGTTCCTATGTTTGCTTTCACATCAAATTCTTGTAAAATTTTCACATTTCTTCCTATGCAAAATTTGAGTTGGCATCTAGACATCTAATTCTCCACCCAAACATCTCATCTTGATATCTAGTTCTGCATCTTTTCCCACATTTTCCCATAATGTTTCATTGAAATTTAGGACTTCAATTTCCCCATCTTTTTCTAACCTCTAGTCTTGACTTGAAACCTCACATGTCCCATTATCACTTCCTATTTTCATAAAATATTCACTTTTCCTCTATTTCACCTCCTTCACTCTGTAAATCTTTTGAAAGTAGCTTTGATTCCTAATTTGATTATGCAACTACCTAAGCTAGAATTTATCCACCTAGAATTTTTTTTTTAATTTTAAGGGCACATATTCAAATGGAAAGTCAGTAATGGAGGATGAGCATTCCCATGTTTCCATTAATGTGTTAGTTGATCTTTGAATTATAATGATCCTCAAAATTTCTCTAATCCATCCATTCATCATAGTTTAGGGGATTATAACTTATTTCATAAGTCATATTATGACATCTAGTTCTTATTCAAACTATCGCAAGTGATCTAATGGCCACCATGAATATTAGTTCATATTCTAGTATAATGGTTGGTTATTTCTTCTCTCCATGTGACTATGAGTGATGATGAGTTTCTATGGTTTCAACTCCCACAATTTTATCCACCTATAATGTATCACACTTTAAGTCACAAGGAGGTTGTGTATTGTAAATGGTTTCTACAAATAATTGTCTCTATGGATCCATTTGTAGATCTTCACAAGAATTATATGCTTAGGTTCTCTCTTTCCATATGTGTTGGTACAAATGTAATAGGTATTTGATGAGTGTCATGTAATACTATAATTCATTATAGGCTTTTTCATGGTCACTTATCAATTACATATGGATTTATATATTTTAGGGATGGATAACTACGTCATATTTTTAGTTGTTTCATATCATATTTGTGATGTATAATTATTCACAACTCATATTCATTTGTGATTTTACAATGTTTTTTATATTGGTATGTTGTGACTTGAATGGAATATGCACTATTCATGGAAGTAAATGGCCCACCATGTAATCTAAATGAAAACATCTAAATAACTAGTAGATTAGGAGTAGGTCATTACTTTGTATGTATTTCATAATTTAGAAATTAACTAGAGAAATATCTATACTGATTCTCAAATGTTCTTATCTTGGAGAATCATGTTTTTCTTACCAACATCTTGTAGTTGTATAATTATGTCTTCATCAAATTAATAATAGTTCTTATGTGTAGTGTGTTAGTCCTTGGTATATGTGCACTAGATACTAATAGATAAAAATCTCAATTTTTTCATCTTTAATTGTGATTAATCTTCTTAAGAATACCTCTAGTTGAGTCCTTATTTTCTGCTAAGCCCAAAGTAAAGGAGATAATATCCACTCTTAGAAATTAGATGTAAATAACCCATTATTTATTGATAAGCTAATTGAATGTCATATCCATTTCCTTGGAGTGGATTGATCCCTCAAGGAGCGTGGGTAGCAGTTTTGGGAACCAACATAATGACACTATTGTCAAGGATGACTTAGTCATTCTTGGGGGAGTGTTGATCTAGTTTTTGTCTTGAATATAATATCTTCTTGTTATTGGATAAGTTCATATCCCATTAACTTATATGCCAACATAATGACACCCTTATTAGGGAATAATTAGCCATTGCTAGGTAAGAGGCAATAGGAAATGTAGTTTAGTAAATTGTCACCCATGACAATTTCATACTATATTGACACCCTATTTTTTCATATAAAATTAATTATATTAATATTTTTTGGGTTTAGATTGGGAAAATGCATTTAATTCCATGACATCATTATAATTTTGAGCCAAAAATCCTCGAACATGAGTGTTGGGTGCCCTACTCTAGAGATATGATTTTAAGTTACAAAATTTGGGTGTTGGCATTCAATGATTTAAAAATGACCCCGAGATGGAATATACCCAAAAATATTAATTGAAATGCATATTTAAACAATTTTTCCCTCTCATTTGAACACTCTGTTATGAACTATGAGGAATTATCATGTACAAGTTGTGAAGATACATGTAATATCTTCTCTACATGCTAACTACAACAATCTATGTGTGTTATGTGGACTAACCACTTATAGGTATTCAAGGAAATTCATGCATTATCAATCAACTCTTTGCGAAAACTTATGGTGTGACATCACTTCGATAGGGGTTTCATGCCTAAGGTTAATTTATCAATTGTAATTTATATATTATTGTAGACACTTAAAAATGTCCTGAATGGTATCATGCACTTGAATCTAATATATATTAACATTGCTTCATCCTAAAATCTGTCTTATTTTCACTTGTTTAATTAAATAATCCTAATTATTTAATTAAATTCCATCATTTCATTTATTAATCTAATTTACCTAATTTAGTTCATTCACCCCTTTCATGCTAATGTTTTATCTTGTAAAATTGGATAAATCAAATTATCTAATTTAATCCATAAGTCCTCTTATTTAATTAAATAAACCTAAGTTATTTAATTAAATATCATATCATTTCCCCCTTTTTCATTAAATAATTTATTTAATGAATATCCTAATTCCCCTAATTTGCATAATTGAAACATTGTTTTAATTATCAAATTACTAATTAATTCTAATCCTCCCACTTGCAAGGGAATATTCCTCTTTACACATTCTTCCAAAAGGAATATTCTCATGGAATATTCCTTCCGCTTTTGCACAATTAAATTTGGTTTTAATTACCTAAATGTCTAATTCTCCTCACCCATGAGAATATTCTCTTTCATCACTCATTTGAAAATGGGAATATTCCTTTCTATAACAAAATTTCAAACAAACTTCTTGTGCAATTTTTGAAAGTGTGTTTGTTTGGATGATTGTGACTCATTGATTAAATATCAACTTTCATTCTCAACCCTTGATGGGAATCCATGATTCATGACTCCATCCTTCCATTCTAATCATTGATTGATCCTTTTGATATTGACCATTAGTTCCACTTTTCCTATTCTATAAATAGACATTGCCTCTATTGAATAGGGATTCATCTTTTGATAGAAAACTTATGTTGTTAAAATCACTCTCATTCACATCCACATTTAGCTTGTCTTTTTTGTATTATTTCTTAATCATAATAGCTTAGCATCCATTAATGGATTCCATGGTAACTTAGTTGCATCCATTTAGCAAAATTTGAAATTAGGGTTTTAATCTTTTGAATCTTGCATACATTTAGAATAGCTTTGCATACATGTAGAATAGCTTTTATCATGTTAAAATAGTTTTCATTATGTTTTACAACACATCTTTCATAGATTTCATTGATTCTCTTCAATAGAATCAATCAAAACAAGCTAATTATCCAAGGGATTGGGAAAGGGTCGTCATTCCACATCAATGTGACACCACTCCGCCAATAGGATAAGTTTCAATGGATTATAATAATTTTTCTTAAGATTCCATGTTTTAAATTGTTGGTTTTAATGGATTCTTAGCTTAGTTTACTTGGATGATCTTATTGGGACTGATGCATAGTGGTTTAAATACACTTTGAATCCTCATGGATCAAGTGTAGTTAACCTATACTAGGTCATTGGTCACAATTACAACCATTTATTATTTACTTTTCCTTTGCTCAACCTAGAGCACATGATTTATACTATTATCATTTTCTATTTGTGGAGGGGGAAACACCAAACCTAGGGTTTAACTAAGGAAAAATATTATACAAAACAACCTTTTCCCTCTTTTCATGTGTGTGAGATAGATCCAAAATTTTTGACAATAATAGGTCAAAAAAAAGCATAGACTATATTGTGATAGGTTTCTAGAAGCTAAGAACATGTCAAAAATCCCATACTAGGGGGCCTAGCACCCTATCCTTATATTTCAGGCTCATATTTCTATCACAGTTTCCTCTTTGTCTGCACATCTTAGATCTAAGCCCATTTATGTAATTTTCCATTTTCATCTATGAGATCATTTGTATTTTCAGATCTATGGTTTATTTAAATTAAGTTAATAAAATCACACATCAAATATGCTCCTTTTTCAACAAAGGAACTAAACCCTAATAGACTGGATCTCCTTTGCAGTAGTTAGCCAATAATCAAAACCTAGTTGGTTTGTGTTCCAATGTAGAGCCAAAAAAAAAAAAATCTAAGCTAGTTCACTTATTGGATCTTGGTTTTCCTTTCCATGTAGTAGGAAATTTTAAATACCTCAATAACTCAAGAGTATTGCAATTATGTGTTTGAGTCAGGTAAGTTGATATATCCATCAAATTCTGCCAGAGATATGGCATCATTATTAGGGATGTTTTGATCTTAGTTCATACTTTGAAGATTATCTTCAACTAACACTAACATAAGAGTACAACATATACATAATTTCTTGCTTGGTATTGTAATCAGGGATGAAATATTAAGGTTAATGCAATAAAGCATATAAATCAAACCCTAATCAACAATGAAGTACAAATGAGCATAAAGACATAAAACACAAAACAATATTACCAAATATTCATGCCACCATTGATTCACCTCCATTTAACTTCTCCATTTTGCTTGAATATGATAATTTCCCTCAGATTTGAGTGTGCAATAATAAGCCCATGGCAAGTGACTAGCAAAATATTGAAGATTGTTGTCTCACACTAGCAGCCTTGCATCATATGCGTAGATCATGAAAATGACAAGGGTAAGGTCTTTTATAGAAAAGACAAATTTGAATGAATGGTTGAGATTGGATACCAATAAGATGTCTTAATCAATGGCCAAGATTGAAAGTTGAGGTATGGACTAGGGCTAGGGAAAAATTAGGGCAAACGATAAAGATGAAGGGTTGAGATTGAATTATGAAATAATTCAATCAAGGGCTAGGATTAAATGAGATGTCAATAGATAAGATTTGATATGGAAGATAATATTGGCATAGATAAAGAGGTGATAGGAGAAATTAAATAATAAAAATAATTTAATTTAGGTGGCCAATGAATAATTAAATAATTAAAATAATTATTTAATTATAGTGGAAAGTGGATAAAAATTAAATAAATAAGAATTTATTTAATTTTAGAAAGAAGAGGACTTAATTAGTAATATAATTAATTAAATAAAATTTATTTAATTAATCAAGGAGGAATAAAGATAAAAAAATGAATTAATCAAATAATTAAAATTATTTAATTAAAAGAAGAATTATGACTTTAGAAAATGATTAAATAATTAAAATTATTTAATTATCAAAGACAAATGGGGAAATGATGGAGAATTTAGAAATTGCAAGCCTGGGATAATTTTTAGTGTCTACATTTTTCCCCTCTTTGATACAATGTAGTTTATCATTTTGTGTCAAAGAAATTTAGTCAAAACATTCCCCGGTGTAAAAAGGATGAGGAAGGATGACGAGAAGGGTTGTGGTATGCCCCCTCAAGAGGACATGCGAGTTCAAAGAACACGAGTGTGCTCTCAAAATGGATAAGAGGAAAATATATAAGCGACATAGAAGAAATGTTAGCATGAAGGATATGGATGTTAGTGGAGACAACTTTAAAGATGCATACTTTTCTAGACAAGACTTTGCACTAATCATCATTGGGTGGTAAAATGACACAAATGGACAAAAAATACCATGGTATTGACATAGACCAAGGTGTGCAAGGTCATCCACTTGCAAAATAGATAGTCACAGACAAGGAATGTCCTAACTCATACTAAGGGTCAAGTTGCCCCAATCTTTTTGCCAAGACAATCCACAAAGAAAAATCAAAGAAAAGAGTAAAGAGACATCATCGCTCCTCTAAATCCCTCATGGGACATCCTCGAGGAAGTTAGTAACCTGAATCAAAGACAAATAAAAAAAATAGGATGAAACAAACCACAAGGTCAACGACCATTTAGAGTTTTTTCCAAAATATGATTGCTTGATTTTTAGGTGATTGATGGGTTGATTGTTTGACATCTAGTTTTAGGAGGGAAACATGTCATATAAGACATCAAGTCTAGTTTCGATCATGTGACTACCTGTATAAGGAAAATGATGATGTTTGACTTGATGACAATGTTTGGTTTCAGGAAGGACACATCCTGTATAAGACATAACTTGACTGTTTTGATGATTTGACTATTTTGACAATTTGTTTGGTTTGATTGAGTGATCTTGTTGACTTGTTGTCTTGTTGACGTGTGACTTGTCTAATGTTTTGATGACTATTTGTATCTATGTTGACAATGATTTATTTGACTGACATGACAAACCCTAAATAACTGACCTAGGTGGCCTCGAGGGCACATCGACAGATGGCCGACCTTCCTTGTTTAGTTGCAGAGGCAACGCAGTTTGACAATGACATGGACTAACTGACATGACTAAGACTTTGACTCTATTTTTTGAGATTTTGAAGGTTATTTGGGTGTTTTTGTGTTTTTGACATGTTTTGATTTTTTTTGGATTTTGAGGTTTTTATGATTTTTTTTCCTTTTGAGAATATTTAATTTTTGTCTTTTGATAGTTTTATGAATTTTTTTATTTTTGAGAATATTTGATTTTTTTTGTCTATTTTGAATGTTTTATATTTTTTTTGTCTTTTATTATGGATGATATGGGGAAGTGTGTATTCTATTGTGGATGATACACTATAAGGACCATGATAAATGCATATGAATGATGCCTAAGCAAGTGAGCACACACACACAAGAATCCAAGGATAACCATGATCTTGCTCCTAGTCAAGCTAAAAACCAATTGACAAGTGATGAGGATGATGACATTGTTTGACATGGGAAGGAGAGATCCCAAAACAAGGTGAGGATGATGATAATGTGACTAAAGGATCAAGGTTTGAAGCTAGGCTAGAAACAAATCCAAGGAATGTTTTGGATGATGCGTTAGGATGCACAACAAGATTGTTTGGATTAGGCTTATTGCATTTGGAATGACTGCATGGGATTATGGAGGGAACTTGGATAAGCGGATCAAAATCCTTAAACCAATGAAAAGGGAAAACCAAACCCAAAAATAGGCATCGAAGGATAATGGATTGACTTTGGTAAAGGATGGGAGACATGAGGATTATTGGCATATGATCTCCAAGGATTATGTCGCATAGGAATAATTTGTTTTCTCCAAGGTAGGGGTATGGATAATGTTTTGAAGGCTATGATATTTCATGAATGCTGTATAACCAAATGATAGACATGTCAAATTTCTTGCCAAAGCATGATTTATGTTTGTACCTTACTCCTTATCAAGATCAAAGTAGGTGGGAAAATGGATGGGAATGATAAGAATTAGATGGATAGATGGAAATGCCATAGGAAATGTCATGTGAAGTGCATGGGACATGAGAAAACTTGCCCCCAAGTGTAATGGTCCACATAGATAATTTCTCTTACACATGATGCCTATTTTCTAGGTTTTCATGATGGTACTTATCTAGGGTGCCTATTTACTAGGTTTTCACCGTTGGACAAAGGGATTTCTTTTTACTTTTTTTTAATATTTTTCTAGATGATCACTTTGATGGTGCTGATGTAGATGCCGGTGTCATGATATGCCAATAGTAACCTTTATGGAGTAATTTTCTTGTCAAGATCATAACACTTGTATACAACTGATCAATTTTATTGTGACCCTTTCTGATATTCAGGTTAACCTTATCGAAATACACCCATCATGATAGAGTTCCATGAGAGTCCTTTTGATAAAGAGTTGTTGCCAAGATGTGACAAGTTTGTGATGTGGGATTTTTAGACTTTAGGTGAGATGTAGGATTATGATGGATGATGGTAGGTGTGGATGGACTATTTGGAATTTTGGATGTAGGAATTTTTATTTTCCAAACTTGGGGTGGTGAATGATGGAATTTGGAATTTTTATTGGGATAGTGCTTAGAACCATGAATTTTATATGTCTTGCATGATGACCATTTTGAAGGGGGTGGACATTTATTATATGTGGGATACCTCTTTTCTTGTGGTTCCACATTTTGATTGACTTTTGGATTTAGAATATTTTCTTTGCTTGATCCATTTTTCTTTGGGATCCATTTTAACTTCATTTGTCCACTTGGATTTTTGTACTCAGTGGACTTTGACATTTGATTTTGGACTTTAGACTTGTAAGGCTTTTGTTGTTGTTGGTTCCAACTGAGGGAATGATGTTTTATGGTGTGGATGGAAGGAGTGTTGGAAGCAACCTTATGACAAGGACTACTCATGGCCCCCATTTTGATGTTTGTACTGGATAAAGTGTCCCCTAATATCATGGAGGTATCACTAACACCATTTGATTTCTTGATTGAAGAATAGCCAAGACCTTGATGTTTAGGATTTTCATAAAACTGTATTGGTTCTTGAATTCCTTGCTCATGTATGCCTAGTCCTCTTCCTTGGTACTGCATGCTTTGACATATTCTTTTTGCAATGGGGTATTTGTTGTTTTGAAAACAAGATGCAAAACCATCATTATGTATGTGGAAACTAATGCTTGGAATTGTCTCATCTACAAGAAAGTCTTCTTTGACAAAGGTGGATGATCCTAGTTGGTAGGATATTTTGGCTTTATCATTTTTCATGCTTGTGTCTTCTTGGTCCTTTAAGATGCCAATTTGATCAATGATATCTTTTGTGCCTTCATATTTGACTTGGTCAATGATAACTTCCTTGTCTTCCTCTTGATCCATAGTATCCTTTTTATGTTCTTCTTGAATGTTATCCATGTCATTTGTTTGATTATCTATGTTTTCCAAGGAGGCAAGTGTCTCATTTTGGTAAATAAAGGTGTTTAGAGTTTGGATAGGATTGACTTCAAATGTTTGATAATGGATGGTATAAAGGTCAATAAGTGGATCACTTTGGGTGTATTTTTCAATGGTAAGATCTTGATCAAAGATAGGGGTATATGCAAGATCATCATGGAAAAAATAGGCCATCAAGTGGCAAAAAATTCAGAAAAATCAGAGTTAGGCAACTTGACATAAAAATTTGAATAAGTTATCTATATTATTTTAAAAATATGTAAGAATAGAATATGTAGAAAATTGAATGTAGTTTCTAAACTACTAGGTTTTTTTTAAAAAATCTATTTGGTGAAAAATTTGAAATTTCAATGTAGTAGTACTTAAATTTTAGGGAAAAATAAGAAATAGGTGTCCGTCTACCTAACCACAATAAAAGGATAATATTTTTTATAAGATTTTAGATATAAGTAGAGGACTCATGTCCATATGTGATGCATTTTTTTGTAATTTTTTTCCAAGTAAATAATTAATTATGAATTTTTATTACAACTTTTAAAAAATATAAAAAATTGAATGTCTAACCACCTTAACTTGGTCAAAACTTCATGAAATTCATTTTTTAAAACCTATAGTATGCATATAATGGCATGCTCAGATTCAAAAAATGTGACACCATTTGAAAGCTATAAATATTTTTCAATTAGTTTATCAATTAGGACTTTAGTTGTAATTCAAATAAAAAATGAATAATAATTATTTATTAAATTCAAAGTAAAGCATAATTTATATTGGTGGAAAGCTAAGAATATCCTTTAAAACCCTTTCCGCTTCATCAATTTTGGGTAAAAAAAGAGTTGGACTAGCCACATACCCTACACATACCCATCATATCACCACTTTTTGGCCCATCATGATCCTACCCATAGGTTTGTCTTGGATGGCATGATTGGGAATGGGATCTTGATCATGGATAGGTGTATTTTGGATGCTATGGTTATCTAGAATGATTTTGTGGATGGACTTAAGAATATGATCATGGGATGGACTACTTTGATCTTGAAATGAAGGTGAAGCTATGATGTCATGCTTTGGACTTTCTTTTTGACATGTATCTTCAAGTTTAGGCATTGGGATGTGATTTTGGAGACCATGACTAGATGTATTTTCATGACTAGATGTGGATTGCGATGGAATAGATTAGAATGAATTAGTGGATGATGGACTAGGTTACGACATGAAGGCTTGGAAAGGATTAGTGGAAGGTTAGGATAAGGGTGATAAGTGGACACTTGTTGTGGATCAATGGTATGGCTTGTGTTAAGTGAGTCTTGATAGTGAGGGTAGATGGATGAATGACTAGGGCTTATGGATTGTTGGTAAGAAGGGTATGTGGATAGTTGACCATGGGTTGAGGTTGATTGGTATTTGGATTGGATAAATTGTCTTTTGAAGTTTATGGCTTGTTGGTATCAATACCATTGTGGAGTAATTGCTATTCAACTTGACTAGCAAGCATATCAAGGTAAATTGCAGACATGGTGGTGAGGTCTAAATCACAATGCAAAGGCTAGGATGAAAATGAGGATTAGAAGTTTGACTTGGAGGAAACCTAGATTTGTTTGTTTTTGAAATGTTTCTAATGTTTTGGGATTTTTTTACTTTTTGTTTTGGTTTTTGGTTTTTCTCGCTTGATTAAAATTTCAATCTTGAATACACATTCACACACATAAGACAAGATTTGATGCAAGATGTAATGCAAATGATTGTGATAAGAAGACAATTCCAAGCATAAAAAAAATCCTAGCAATTATTCAAGTGGGGAGATTGGCCAATGGTCTTAAGCTAGGATGCACAAGGTTGACTAGGGATGATTTGAAAGCAAAATCCTACCACAGAGATGGGAGAAAGGGGTAACCCACCCTTCACCTTCACTTCCCAAAGGTATACAGTTCTTTGGGGCTTAGCCAAGAGTGCCAATATTTCAACTCTTAAAGGAGTGTGTCTTTTGATTCACACTCGATTGAGGTCCTCCCTTGGAGGGGTGTGTGCTCCAAGCAGGCCTCCTAAGAAGGGTATGGCAAAAGTGAACCAAGTGAGGTGTTTTGGAGGACACACACACTTGATTCACATTCACAGTTGTTAATTTCCCTTTAGAAGTGAAATGTGTGTAAACAAACAATGGAAGAACTTGTTCTTTTTAACCCAAATCCAATTTTTTTAATGAAATAAATGGTTCTTTTTAAGCCCAATTTCAATGATGTGACAACAATTAAGATGTTCGTTTTAAAGCCCCAAATCCAAATGTGTTACAAACAAGATTAAGAGATGAAAGATGAAATGTGTGCACCTAGAATTTCTTTAGCTCCAATTTTTTTTCCACTTGATCCAATTCATCTTTTGAAGTGTTTACTTTTTCTGCACATTCACAAAACCAACAACAAAACCAAAACCCTAACAAGATAATTGATCATTAATATTAGAGGGTTAGCTAATCAAGACAAATTTGAGTTTTGGAAATGTTTTTTGCATCAAAAATAAAAACACAAAGAATAGACCCTTATTGAAATTTCTAGAGCTTTCCAAAAATGTAAAGAAATCTTCTTCTTCTTTTTTTCTATTTAGCACCCAACATTAAATTTTTATGAAAAATCATTTAAAAAATATAAAAAATTAAAAATAGGTCCAAAAATTCTAAATTTTGGACTTAAGATTCTTGAAATCATCCCAAATATGTGTAAAATTGTTTTGTGAAAATATCTACAACCTTTTGTGAGCTATAAGTAAATATTTGTAAAACCTTAATTTTCAAAGATTTATTTTTTGTCTAATTATTGTTCATCTAAATTAAAACTATAAAGAAAAAACTTCTATTATAATTTAAAGAGATTTCCAGAAATATAAATAAATATGAAAAATTCTCTAATTTTCTCTCAAAATTGATTTTTCATGAAAAATAATAAAAAAAAATATAAAAAATTAAAAATATCTTCAAAAAATCTGATTTTTAGACTGGAAGCTCTCGATATTGTCCCCAACCTACAAAAAAAAATTGTGAGAAAATACATAGCCGTTTGAGAGATATGGTCCAATCTTTGAAAACTAGGGTTTTGTCCCAAAATGATGCAAAATTTGCAACAAAAGGCTAACAAAACCTACAACAAAAAGGATCCAATTCTAAAATTCCTCAAAATTTGTCAAAATATTGAGCTAAAAATTAGTTTTTGGGTTCACCAATGTAATTAGGGCTAAAATATTAAGGTTAATGCAATAAAGCATATAAATCAAACCCTAATCAATAATGAAGTACAAATGAGCATAAAGACATAAAACATAAAACAATATTACCAAATCTTCAGACCACCATTGATTCATCTCCATTTCACTTCTCCATTTTTCTTGAATATGATAATTGCCCTCATATTTGAGTGTGAAATAATAAGCCTATGACAAGTGACTAGCAAAATATTGAAGATTGTTGCCTCACACTACCAGCATGTACTTGCATAATATGTGTAGATCATGAAAATGACAAAGGTAAGGTCTTTTATAGAAAAGACAAATTTGAATGAATGGTTGAGATTGGATGCCAATAAGATGCCTTAATCAATGACCAAGATTGAAAGTTGAGGTATGGACTAGGGTTAGGGAAAAATTAGGGCAAATGATAAAGATGAAGGGTTGAGATTGAATTATGAAATAATTCAATCAAGGGCTAGGATTAAATGAGATATTAATAAATAATATTTGATGTGGAAAATAAGATTGGCCAGATAAAGAGGCGATAGGAGAAATTAAATAATAAAAATCATTTAACTTAGGTGGCCAATGAATAATTATTTAATTATAGAGGAATGTGACAAAAGGAACCATTTTGAGTTAAATAATTATTTAATTCAAAATTCAAGAGAGTGGACCAAATTAAATAAATATAATTTATTTAATTTAGGAGAGAAAAGGCTAGTGAATAATTAAATAATTAAAATAATTATTTAATTATAGTGGAAAGTGGATAAAAATTAATTAAATAAGAATTTATTTAGTTTTAGAAAGAAGAGGACTTAATTAGTGACATAATTAAATAAATAAAATTTATTTAATTAATCAAGGAGGAATAAAGATAAAAAATATGAATTAATCAAATAATTAAAATTATTTAATTAATAGAAGAATTATGACTTTAGAAAATGATTAAATAATTAAAATTATTTAATTATCAAAGACAAATGAAGAAATGATGGAGAATTTAGAAATCGCAAGCCTGGGACAATTTTTAGTGTCTACAGGTATGTTAATATTTCAAGTTTATAAGAAATAGTTGGTCTCTTCCAAGTGAAGAGTAGCGACTCTATTTCAATCCAAGCTGGAATTAATTTGCATATCAAAAGACTCTAACATGGAGAGAAGAATTCATCTTTGATACTAGCAAGAATAAAAGGAAGCTACAACTCATTTATGGAGATAAAGTACAACCTGAAATGCTCAAAATAATAGTAAGTCACTTAGACCTACCTATCAATTTTAAAGGATGAATATTAGGTAGACAATGTTTACTCATGGATTCAATAGTACTTGTACACTTAAGGATTTAGAAGATAACATGTAATCATAACACATACAAAAATACATAGGTATAATTATGAGATAAAATAAATGATAAGGCTATTAGTATAAGAAATAGGGATGGATCCTATGATGCTCATACTCCTCATCCATGTCCCACTTCTCCAAGAATGCGAAATAGGTATGAAATTGAACAAGAGTTGCTAGATTACTTGAGACTAGAGGAACACGAACTTCTAGTAGTAGTTGAATTTTAGGAAACTCTAATTGAATTGTAACAAGCTCAACTTGCTACACTTGAACATGCAAGTGCCCTCTTAGTGAGTAAAGAGGAAGAAATTACTTATGAGGACAATTTTATTGAGCACTATGCATATGATGATAATCAATATGATGCATCTTGATATGACTCTATAGAAGGAGAAATAGAATATAGTGATTATGATGTAGTTGATTCAAGTTTTCTATGTGAACATTATGTTGATCAAAATTAGTGAGTTGTTGGCTCAATAAGTTGAATAATCAAAGGAAATCATGGAAATATCCCAATAGTCCATGCCATCATGTGAAGATAGAATGACCCATGTAGACACAATAGTGGTGCAGGTTGGAAGTGCATATTATTTAAGAGATAAGAATGTGGTTGTAGTAAGTGATGCTACTTTTTCTATATCAAATGGAAATAATATGTACAATAAAAAAGATAAACAAAGTGAAGAGAATAAGATGAGGAACAAAAATTATACAAGGAAGGTAATATATCTAGATGATCCTAGTGTAGCAATGGATAATGATGAAGAAATAGGTGCCAAAATATGATGAACATGAAGTTATGAAAGGAGAAAATACAAATAATGAGGCACAATTAATCCAATCCTAGCCATTGGAAGATAATGTGTACATAAAGTGAAGGAATAATTGAGTTTTATTTCTTGCATTCAAGTCATACCTTGCATTCTTGATGTGAATGATTTGACCTTCCCACATTATTAAATTGAACTATCATATGAGGAATTCAATCTACAAAGGGAAGAGAAACAACTACACATTGTAGAGGATAGCTACACGATCACATAGGAAGCACCAACTTTCAATGTTGGTCCTAACCTTCTCTTGGGATAACAATGAATAAGATCAATCTATTGTTGGTTTCCTCATTTTTCTTGCTTCTATTAAGGATATGAGTGAACAATATGCTACTTGGAGTGATGAACCAGTTTATGCATAATAATGGAAGCTCTTCAAGACACATTGGCCTTGGTAATTTAAGATTATTCTAAACCTTTCCAAGTTTTCCCCTTTTCCAAATCCTAAATAGTGTCATTAATATTTTGTGTATCAAAATAATGAAGATGGGAAATAATAATATTTTATTGCACTTATTTGTAGATCTTCACATCATGATAAATGGAGGTGTGTACCATGTAATGACAAAATGACATCCAAGAAAGAGATTGGTGCAAGTTAAGATGTAATAGATGTTAATGATGAAACTTTAAATTATGCATCCATCTTTTTTTCACCTTGAGGAAGATCCAAGATATAGGGATGACATATTTTTTGAATAACATGAACTATCCCCTATAATAAATGATAATTAGTAAAAGGAACTTGAGTTGTAGTTCCAAAGGTATATGTTGATGCTATGGATAGATCATAGTGAGTTGCTACTTAAATGATCAAATTGTAAAATAATATGGCTTGTGGTGTTGTCATATACATTTATTGAGGCTTATGGTCATAGTGTATACCACCTCAATATTTTTGCCAAAAATATAATAGAATTTCTAGTTCATGACAATGGATTAAGTATTACTTTATGTAAGCAATGGTACTCCCTTGTACATTTTGTATTTTGTGTATGTGCTTTGTCATGTTCAATCATCCCATTTATCAGTCATGATGGAGTGTAATTATGCTAGTCCCCTCTTTGTGCCCCTTTCGATGGTCTACTTCTAATGATTGCTAGATTCTCTCTATGATGGAAGAGGCATACATCCCCATCTAGGGGCTATATTGGGGCCCAACTTTGTAATTCTTAATTTTTTTTGTATAAACACCTTTGTGCATTTGGCTCATTATTCCCATCATTTACTAATTCAAAATTTTGTGTATGGATCCCCTTTTAGTCAAATGTTCATGTGTTTCTCCTTTCATGTTGGTAAAATGTGTCTCAACCTTGCAATTACAAAAGGTTTATTGTTGATAAGCACTAGGGGGTGTGGGGGGATCATCTCTTTGATGGGAGGTATTGGGGATCATGTCCCCAATGGGGGGTTTGGGCGCTGTGTGACCTGGTGGCTATTTGAGGGAAATGCCCCCAAAAGCCATATTTTATGTATATTTTATTATTATAAATCTATACCATTCATCATTAGGTTTCAAATCTAATGGTAGATACTTTTTTGGCTTTTCTTTCCCTAGAAGGAAACCTTATTTTATAACAGAATTATATTATGGTTATGTATTGTGATGTATTTTGAGAGTCTGATAGTGGTCATACTACATCTAGATCTCTGGTTGGTGATACTCTTGTGAGAAACTTTCTCTACAAGTATATTGTAATGTTTTTAATTTTTTAATAATATATTGGACAAATTTTAGAGTGTGGGATTTTTCCAAAAGGGTTTACCCACATAAATCATTGTGTTGTAGTATGCATGATATGTGTGTGTTTGTGTGTGTGTGCTTATTTTGTCTATAACTATTGTAAAGATCAATAAAGTTCAGCATTATTGTTGATGATCTCACATCCAATGCATCTATTTTTTAGAACCAATGAAACACAAAAATATCATCAATAATTTAATTTTTTCACTACAATACCTATGACCTTAATCTTATGCTTTAGTTTCACTTGATGATTACATTGCATTTATACATTGAATAGACTATAAGATGGTTTAATTTGTATGAAAGTTGGTAAATAACCTTACTCATTCTAGATTCCAATAATTAGGTATCCCCAAATTTTACTCCATTTCATACATAATATGATTGCCCAACTTGGGTCAAATTGTGAGTGTGAACCTCATTTAGATCAAGCATGTGATTGCATATCTAACCCTTGAAGTTTCAAATTTATAAATTAAAATTCAAAATTTCCCATGTCTTCACTAGTCATTATGAGCCAAGTAAAAAAGTGCACCAAGTTACTCACTAGGGTGACATATTTAAGGACTAATCATAATTAGAAATTTGGATCATCTAGGAGTTATCAAGATAAGCATGCTATGGTTTTATTGATAGAACATGTATGAGAGCATTATAATAGAATAATTTAAGCATTTTTTAGAGGACATGATTTTAGGTTTGTTGCATACTTTCTTTTCACCCTTGTATCTTCCCTCATAACTATAAGACTATTTTGCTAAGGGTGACAAAGGAAAACTTGACCCTTGCAACTAAGTAGATTCTCAAAGGTGTTTGTGAACACCACTAGTAATAATAAGAATTTAGACATCAAAGATTGAGGTGAGTGAGCTACAATAGTTTATGAAGTGTTAGATATTCTTGTTATTTGCAAGATCACTTTCATGCAATAGGTCAATCCCACACTCTTAGGGATCACCCCACAATTATGGATTTGGTCCCAAATAGCTTAGAATCAATTTTTTAGGACAACAACATAATGTTTTTGGAAACCTTGACAAATAAATCTCTAAAATTTAAGCAACCATTTTTACATCATAATTACAACTGAGTACCTGTGTGTATTTTATTTTATTGCATCTATTTTTCATATTTACTTACATTTGTGGATTGTGGAAATAATTAAACTCCATTTCTAATTAATCTATATGTTAATTAAATTTTTATTGTTTTTATTTATTTAATCAACCTAAATTTATGTTAAGGGATTTTATTCCATCACAATAATTTAATTTTAAAAAATAATTCCGCCTTATTGCTTATGAAAAATGTAAAAATAATTATTTTGTATTGCCATTTCAATATACTTTCCATTTTATAGTTTATTTAGAAACATGTATTATATATGTTAATAGTAAAAATAAAGACATGCCCTTTTCCCTTATGTTTTGGGCTCACTTTGATTACAATGTCCTTAATGCAATAACAAGTTTACAAAGTGGTATATTCTTGTATGAATTCAAGTTATGACTTCATATCTAGTTTTTATTATCACTTATTACATCAAAGATTGGTATTAATCCATAGATCCTCCATTTGTCACCCTATATAGAATGTGTGGATGCAAATTCGACCTAGGTCATTTTGCAATCATGTATCTAAACCTTGAACTTTAAATTCAAAATTATATCTTATTGACCTTCTCCTCAACCATTGTGAGCCAAACTAGAGCATGCTTTTGTTGATTTGTGTGTTGTTGTGTATTTTAAGACATTCACACATTTCTTTGAGATCATCAAATAATACTAGAACATTTAGGAGCTATCAAAAGAAAATTTACATTAAGAGTATCATAGCAAAATCATTAGAACATTACATCACCATTTATTATCCTAAGTATATTGCATACTTTCTTGTTATCTTAAATTGATATTCCAAAACCATGAATCAATCATCCTAAGGGGTTTGACTGTGGAGAATATGATCCTTGTAATTCTACATATTCTCCAAAGGCATTTTTGAACATGACTAATCCTTATTGAGATTTTGACTTTATAAGATCAAGGCGAATAGGTTTCAATGAACAAATTTTAGTTCATTCATTCTTGTGAGTACATGTTTAGATCCACCTGCTAGTTCACTTCAATATGCATGAAAATTATATATATAAACATAGATTTGAACAAGAGTGACAGGTAGTCAATTTATAGGCTTTGAGACACTTATTTGATCGAGTCCTAAAATTTCAACATTGTGGACCAAATTGATTCCTAACGTCTTCAACATAAATTTTCCATCTCGAAAATCTATGCATTTTATTTAAATTCTTTTAATTTCTACCATTAATTCAATAGAATTTATTATTTATTTCCCAACTTACATATTTTTCTAGGCTAATGATTTATTCAATGGTTTTAGTTATTCAATTAGTCTATATTATATTTATGTAAATGATGTATTTCTCATTATAGTGTGTTCACCTCAAACAAATAAACAAAGAGTCCACCAAGGATAAAGTCTGACTGAGTGTAAGAACCCAAAATCCTTAAAAGATGAGATGAGATTGTACCCTAGAAAAAATTGACAAAATAAACACCCCTCAAATTTTCACTCCAAATCAAAAGAAGCAATAGCTCATACACCCAAGTCCCAACACCATTATTACAAAAATAACATTATTAGACTAGATATTTTCAAACCTTCAATTAAAAAATAAACAAGACACACAAATACTCTTAATTTAAAATAAAAAACAAAAAACAACCAATTGTATAAAATCAGATTTCCCATCATGTGACAGAAAGTCTTTGAGTTTGGACCACCAAAATTATTCCATAAAAAGCTTGTCAAGACATAAAATCTGAAAATATGCAATCCCATTAGAAATAATTATTACATAACAATAATATCGAAATTACCACCATTGCCAGTTAATGACAACTGGTTCAACAGTAACAGCTTAAAAGACATTTACCTTTTACCACTGGCCCTGCGTACGACTCCACTTCCAAAAATATCTACGACCAACTATTCAACGGCCTCGACCAGGTTTCGACTCCCATGAACAACAGAAAGAACAAAAAACGAAAGATAAGATAATACAGACTTCATTAAACAGCAGCTCTGATAGAGTTGCTCCTCTTGATATTGATTTTACGAGTGACATAAATATAGCTTGCTCCAGCGGCGAAGAACACCCCGAACAGAATGGCGAAAATGATTCCTGCAATTCCACCTTCGCTGATATTTTCATGGGAATGCTTTCTATGCCCTTCTGTTTCTGATTGTGGAGCTTCTATTTGAGGAAAATGGCCTACTTCTAATGGAAACGGGGCTAACAGAATCGCAACGGGGGGAGACAGAGTGGGGGAAGTGTTTACAGAAGAAAGAGGAGGTTCCAGGTTCGATCCCTGTGTAGCCCACAGCTGAATCACAAACACAGAAATATACAGTAGGGCGGCCATTTTTATGTCTGGAGTTCACAACTGTAGTTGGTGATGGTGTGTGGGCTTTATAAGGCTGCCCAGATCTTGGATGTTGTCGTGAAAATAAAAACACGACATGGCCCTATGACAACCGGGGCCAAACTGTAATCACGCGTTGTTGCCGGTAAGAGATTCGTTGGGGTCTGACGTAGATAAAACACTACATTATCTTTCATTATTATCCTAAGTACAAAACATTTAAATTAGTCCCTTTTTTTTTTTCATGGAAGATTTTATATCATTCACAGGATTATTTTGTTATTTGATATGGGTGTAGAGTTTATGTGGATATCTTTTTGGCTGAGAGTCAAGGAGTGAGGGGTATCCATTCCGCCAAAGAAATCTTAGATACAATCTCAGCCTCATCCCTTATATCATTTTTTTGAGGGTTTGAACATTGGTAGATGTCGTAATCAAGGAACATACTGCCACCCTTACCAATTGTGCTCAATCAATTGAGCTACTACCGTTTGATAAATTGATGTTATATATCTATGTAGTTTTTGAGTTAATTTTATTGAACTATATTTTGACCTAATTTTTTTTTTAAATATTGTCAATAGGTTCCTGGTATGTTGGTGAAATTGAATGACTTTGAATGAACTCACCAAAAATCAAATCTTGTTGAATGCAAGGCCTTGACACCATAAGGGATGAGGTTGAGATTGTCCTCCAGGTGACTTTGATAGAATGCATATCTCTCAATCCTTTGCTCTTAGCTAAGACTCTTGTTTTCATATTGGATAGTAAGATGATCTTATGAATGATATAAAATCCTTTATTTTTTTTTAAATATTATATTGAACATTCAAATTTCATCTTAAAGAAAGCTATACATTGTTGCAATTCCATAATGTGATTAGTTTCTTATTTTTAGATTACTAATTGTATGTAATTTTAAAATTTTATAAAACTAAGTACATGTCATTTAAAACATTATAAAATATGCAAGCAAAAGAGATGTAGAGTGCCAAAATAATTTGTTGAAAGACGCTTAGGAGAAGAAACAAATTTGTGATAAAGAATGGAAATAGAATAAATTTGATCAAATAGAAAGAGATTACCTACATTTGTGAAATAAATTTAATGAAATAGTGAGAGGGATTGACTATATTTATATGTTGTTTGTACACATGAAATGAGGATGTGATGACTCAAGAATGACACATTTATTATATTACACCTTATACATGTAGGCACCATGCAAGCCACTTAATACTATAGGATCACTAGCACATGCAAATAAATATAAACAATGTACATAATAAAATATTAAAAAACAAAATGATCATAGTCCAAAGGTTTACCTCATGAGTCAATAGCTCAATGAGAGTCAATATGACAAGATTTATGTAATGTAATATTCTTAAAATAAATTACTTTGAGGGACTAAGAGGAATGCAAAATACATTTAAAAAATTAGAGAGATTAAGATTCAACATCCATCTAATTGGAACTTTCGACAATGCATAAAACTCACATAATATGCAAATTTATGTGCATGTATATCTAAAAATGTGAAATCAAGCATCTTTTATGCCTTCATTGAATCATTACTATCCTCAACTTGTGTATCCAATTTAGTAGTTAGAGAGAACATTGGTTATTTTTGAATTGGGCCTAAGATGTAACATCTTCTTGAATTGTTACTTTGACAAGTGTAAGAATTTCAAATAATTTAGAAAAGATGGAGAAAAGAAAGGATAATGTGAAAATATTTATAATTTAAGTATAATCCTCATGAATCTTAAGTCAAATATCAAATTTTGAACAATTTCTTTGATGTATGGTTAATTAGTCTTGATATGTTTTCTTATGGCATGATCAAAATGATTATGATCCATATGAATTACACCATGGTTACACCAAAGAGATTAAATGAGTGTTTTTGTCAAAATTTGAGTTACTTTAATAAATTACAAATCAATGTTAACTCATGTGCTACAAGAACCATTAGATTTAACTTAAAATGGATAATGTAACTAATTTTCATTTCTTGAACTAACCACAGAATAGTACTTATCCAAGCTTAACCATATATCTAGACAAGGATTTAATTTCTTCAGTTTCTTAGTTAACATTAATGTATCCAACTAGACAATGAGTGTCATCCTTAGATTACATAACACTCAAAATGGAAAATCCTTCTTACATATTGCAGTGTCTTTTTGGAAACCTACTTGAGTGCTATTTTAAACTTCTAAATGAGCCTTAAAGGAGATTTATTGTAAACGAAAGATCTAGCCAAATGTGTTTAAATTATGACATATTTCTTCTAAGTTATTTTTACTAATTAACATTAATAACTTTGAGAAGAACATTGTGTTGATAACTTTAACTTTTGATTGACATGGATTAGGGGATATTTTATATTTTTCTATTTTGAAATTATTCAATAAATTAAGTGCATAGTTTATTTGACTATGAAACTCAAATCTTGAGGACTTGGTGTAGAAGACCAAGATCAACCATCTCAAAAAATTTCTTAATTCACTTCTTATACTATAAAGTATTGAAGCACCATCACTTGTATAAATTAGATCATCAAAATGGAGAACCATAGTACAACGATTATTTGTATTCTTCAGATTGATATGTTGATAATTGTCAAATCCATTAAGTTAAAAGTAAATAAGAAAAGTGTCAACCATTGTTTCAATCCATATCAGTATACCCCTATACTTATTTTATATAGATTTCTTTTTAAATACTATAATTGAAATATGTACCTAAATAATTTCTTGGGCTTGAAAGATCAGGTTATTATGAAATTTCAAAAGGCTTTTGAGATTTATGTAATGTGATATTTTACGTAGACATAGAATTTGTCCTTCAATAGCATTTGAGGTTTCTAGCTCACATAAAGTTTAGTTTTAACCCTTCTAATTATAATCAAATTATCTCCATAAAAATAAATCATAAATAAAAAAATGAATGGATCAACCATGAAACTGGAGGGTTAAATTTGACGGTCTATCCCGCCTGTTTAACCCCTGCTGCCTCGCGACAGGGTTTCAAAGAAAGTTCATATTACAGGCCCTTTTTCTAAGAAGGCGATAATTTGATGGCATCGTCTGAACATATTCAAGATTTTTTTATATGGTGAAATAGTTGTCATATGAAGGGGGCACTAATCTCTGTGGGCACCATGAAACAGAATTCCATAAAGAGGGTCAAATAACAGAATTCCCTGTATATGAGTTTGAATCAGAAATTATAAATGTTAAATTAAATGTGGAAAGTTAAATAAAATTATACATAGAATATAATTAGATTTTAAAGATGGAAGAGTGAAATTGTAGTTAGTAGGAATCGATATGTTTAGGTGTTGTAATCTTTTTAGTATTAATCGGATTGTTTTCTTAGAATTTGTGAATTGATTGTTTTGTCGCTTTGATTTAGATCTAAATTTCTGGAAATGATCTCCACAATTATGGAAATAATCTAGTGTGCGAACTTGAATTGTAACTTGCAAAAATGAAATTTAAAAAAGTGGAATGTTGGAATTTGCTTGCCTTGATTTCTAATATATGTATTTGTATGGACATACAATGTTTAGAAACACCTATAGGGAATCTATTGAATTGTGAGGATCATGTTCTCTAGCACAACCTTCATGGACTTTCTTTACAACTCTGTATGAAAGATCAAAGATAACAAGCAAGTGTGCAATAAACATAACATGATGTGCTCTAATATATTTTACTAGATTGTTCTAGATAATTCTTTTGATAACCCTAGAGTAATGCCAAAAATTACATGCTTTGCAATTCAATACTATAAATTGTATTTATTTTAGTGTTCATTCTCATTATGTGTTTTATGACCTATTTAAGTCAATCTTCTAGCCTTCATTGTAATCCAAATACTATGTGTTAATTTTATTCTTGGTATAATAGATTATACATCTCCCAATTTTGTTCCATAAACAATAGAATAGTGGTAGATAAACCTGTTATTATTCACGGTCATTTATATTGCTCATTTTGATTACATACACACACACACAAGATAAGATAAGAGCACACACATACAATATATTTTCCTATTGAATTCTTATTGAGGTTGTAAGGCCAAATAGGGGCTTGACGACTTTGGAAAGGTTTTATGAAGTCACCCATTTTTATTTATTTCAAACATAGATGGTTTTATGAGTGTAAGGAAGCTAAGGTAGTGAAACAACTTCCTACACTAATCTTGAGAGGAGGATAATGCAAAACTTTACAAATCTTTACAACAAGTACAAAAACTTAAACAAAACTAAACATAAATATCATGCATACCACAAGACAATGATTTACGTGGGGAAAACCCTTTCAGGAGAAAAACTCCACACTCCAAAATGTGCCCAATATATTATTCAAAAATAAAAAAATATTAAAATATACTTGCAGAGCAAGCTTCTCACAGGAGTATCACCAACCAGAGATCTAGAGGCAACACAACCGCTATCAAATTCTCATGATACATCACAATACACAGTCGTAATACAACACCTTCATAAAATAGGGTTTCCTTAGATAGGCCAAGTCAAGCCAACAAAATATCGACCATTAGATCCAAGATATAATGAATGGTCCAGATTTACAATTACACACACACACACACACACACACACACACACACACATATAAAATTTACCCCTCTCCTTGCGTCCCCCTCGTGCTTACCTATCAACAATACCTTATGTAATTGCAACGTTGAGACACATTTTCCCAACAATGAGCCCTATTATCTGACTTTGGCATCTCATTTAATGGTTTTGTATTTCCCACTTTCCTTTGTCATATTAGTCATTTTATTTAGTATAATATATTATATAATATTCTAGTATTCTAGTTTTTTCCTTAGTGTTTTCATTGTCTTTGTTTTCCAATATTTTTATTGTTGTACAAACTATTTAATTTTTTCTTTGATCATTTGCATGAAAGTATACAACTACGTATTTGTTTTAAACTATGATTTTATCAAATTTGGTATTTTCTATCAATAATTATAGTTCTTAACTTTGAATCCTATGTTGACATGCTAAAGTCATTCAAAACTCCATTAGTAACCAATTTACCAAGTTTTTGTCATTTCTTCTATTTTAGTATTTCCTCTTTCAATAAATATTAGAAATACAAAAATAGTAACATCAACATTAAGTTGTCTTAATTGAATGGAATATTGAAAATAGTTTAATGAGGACACTACACACATAAAAGGAAAATAATCTAGGAGCAAGTATCATTGTTCTCTTTTTTTCCTATCATAATTCAATTTAACCCCCTTTAGTAATTCCAACCATGTCAAGGCTCTAGGTCATAGAGAGCCAAGAGCGGAGGGATGCCCTAACTTACCTCACTCTAAAGTGATGGTTTGGGAATAAGGATCGAAAATGATGAGGACTATAATTTACTTCAATCACTCTATAGATCCCAAACTTAGGTTTAGGCTAGACAAGCTAGTTTTTGGAGTTGGTACTACATCTCAGATAGCTCTCTGTCTGAGGATGGCAACATAATTTTGGTTCGTTAGTGTGGTGCACTAATGTCTCTTGGGTGTGCTAGCGTCCGTACAGTCAGAAAACAATGAACACAATACAAACTACTCAAAAAGGACTTACAACCTAGCTTAATCTTGATAGTAAAAAAATAGTAAGTAGATATAGGAAATAGAAACTAAAGTGATAAAACAAACAAAAAAGAACTAGGTTGACAAAGATGATCTCACAAAGATGCACGGTTGCTAGCTAGTTCCACACGTTCTCTCACATGCACACAAGAAAGAAGGGGAAAATTGTTGGGGCTGTATAGGGGTCTCCCTTTGTTAGACCATTGTTTTGGTGTTTCCACCTCCACAGACAGCCAGATAGCAATGAGATCATAAAAATATGTGATGAAGAAGTAAAGAAAGTAGATACAATAAACACTACAAAGCAATATTAGGCTACTCAACCAAATCACAAAGGAGAGGAGCAAAACATTACCACCTCCACCAACAGCTCACTAGCCAATGGAGGAGAAAGAGGACTTGGAATAGTCACCACAACCTCGACTATGATAAAGGGAGGTCTTGTAAGACCTCAAGCCCACATTGTGATGGCTTGCTTCACACTTTCTTTGTGGAGTTGACAGAGTGTTGTTGTTGCAATGGAGTATTGAAGTGTTGCTTGAGAATGGAGAGAATGCTAGAAAAAGTCTTGAGAGTGTGATAGAAATATGGATTGAATGCTTAGGGGTCCAAGTGAAGTGAGAATGAATGAATTTGAAGGAGAAGAAGGAAGAATATGTCATTTTCAAGGTCGGTTGGTCAAAGAGGGATGTTACAAATTGACTCCAATCAAAAGTGTAATGCCTCTACCAACTTCAGATGCAGGAATCCATCAGGGACATAAGTGTGCCACATGGACATCTATGTGTCATGCGTGTGTCCCCAACAAATATCCTCCTACCAACACAACAGACATATGCCAAGTGAAAGGAAGGCATCTAGTTGATGTGGAATTTTGACTTCGGATTTGGTTTTCTAAGGTGAGAATGTGTAAAAGGGGAATTTGTGTAAGGGGTGCAAATTCACTCCTATACATTTTTCCCCCACTTTAGCAAGCATGAATACTGATGAGTGCTTCGGTAAAGTAGATTGAAGAGTTAGTAGGGTTAGAAATGTATACCTAAACCATTGAGGATGTAGACCATAATCTAGTGAGCTTGAAAGCACAGGGTAGGCAATGGACTCCATAGTCTCACTAAACTATGAAGCTATAGAATGAAAGCGTCTTATAGGCCCAAAAACCTACAAGGAGGCAACCCTCAATATCTCTCACATGAAGGAAGTCTCAAGAAGTAAGTACCTTACAGGCCCGTAGAACTATAAGGAAGGTGTCTTCCAAGATCTCTCACATGAAGGAAACCTCTAGAAAAATCACCTTGCAAACCTGCAAACCTGCAAGGAAGCATCCTCCAAGATCTCTCACATGAAGGAAACCCAAAAACTGTGCCTTATAGACCCGCAAACCTATAAGGAGGCATCCCTCATGATCTCTCACATGGATGAAACCCAATAAAGAAAGCACCTTATAGATTCATAGACCTGCAAGAAGGCATCCCCCAAGATCTCTCACATGGAGGAAACCCAAAAAAGTGTCTTATTGACCTACAAACCTATAAGGGAGAAACCCCCAAGATCTCTCACATGGAGGAAGCTCATAGGAGGTTCCTTACAAGCCCACAGACCTAGAAGGAAGGTGTCCTCCCAGATCTCTCACATGAAGGAAGCCCAAAAAAAAAGTGCCTTACAGGTCCACAGACCTGTAAGGGAGCAACCCCCAAGATCTCTCACATGGAGGAAGCTTAGAAAAAGCACCTTATAGGCCCACAAACCTACAAGGAGGCATCCCCCAAGATCTTTCACATGGAGGAAACCTAATAAAGAAAGTTCCTTATAGACCCACATACCTACAAGGAGGCATCCCCCAAGATCTCTTACATGGAGAAAACCCAATAAAGAGAGCGCCTTACAGACCCACAAACCTGGAAGGAGGTATCCCCCAAGATCTATCACATGGAGGAAACCCAATAAAGAAAGTGCCTTACAGACCCGTAGACCTATAAGGAGGTGTCCCCCAAGATCTCTCACATGGAGGAAACCCAAAAAAATCACCTTACAGACTTGCAAACCTGCAAGGAAGTGACCCCCAAGATCTTTCACATGGAGGAAGCTCATAGGAAGGAGACTCTGTAGAGTCAAAAAGTGGATTTACAGGAAAACCTACAAAGTGACATGTTTACTTGGAGATAAAACATGTCAGAAAACAAAGCGGCCACACAAGAAAACAAGCAAATAGTCACACAGACCACCTACAATTTGGAAAACTTTCAAAGGGGTCCCTCGAGAACCTAGCATCAAGAAAGGGGTCCACTCAAGGGACACGTTGTTTGAAAGTATGGAAGAGATGCTTTTTATCAAATCAATTCAACACCAAAGAATCCTTTTGAAAGATGTTCACTTCATCAAGGATTCAAAAGGAAGAAGATGCCCCCTTGCGAGGGGAAGGTCAAAGCTGCTTCCTCCTTGGAGGAAAGTTCTCAAGTTATTTCTTTGCAAACCCATGATGAATGAAACACATTTTGTAAGGGGTTCAAGTCGAGAATGTGATTCTTTAAAAAAGTTTGCAAAGATTCTTGAGAAAAGATTTGTTGGTAATGAATACATTGTCTGAAAACCAAATTAATGTTGTTGTCACACATGAAAGGGACAACTCAAGCAAAGAAGAGAGAACGATAAGAAAAGAGAGAAAATGAGATAACCACAAACAAAGGGCACAGGGGTGATTTGATATTTTGGGGTCATAATTGCTCATAAATATATATTAGTATAATAATAGTATATAAATGAATTGTCATCAATCCCCTACTATATTAGACCATGTGAAGAATGCACGAGAAGACAAAGTAAAAATAAAAAATTGGGTCAACATGTAATGGAAGCCTAAATTCCCTCAACACTTTTCATCATCCCCAATTTACCAAAAATTAATCACAAACATGGGAGAATGATGATACAAATAGAAGAAGGTTTACGACACAAAAACCACTCCTATATCAAGGCACCAACAAGGGTGACAAGGGTCATCTAGAACACATACTATGATCACGGGGGAAAAAATCACAACACATACACACATCTAATCTAAAGATAAAGAAGAGGTCTCCCCCTAACACTCATCAACCAAGAGGTTGTCCACTTCCCACTCTAGGTCATCATAAGGGGAAGGAGGACAAGCTTGCAGCAGTGGAATATTAAGGGGAGGAGCTTCCAACCCTCCCACAATAAGGGATAAGGAAGAAGGCCCCCTAAGGTCTCCTCCACTAGGGTCTTGTAGAGCTATGGTCAAGGATTTCACAAAAAATCATTAACAAGGCCAAAACTTCATCCAGAGAGTTAAACATACACTTTACTAGAGTGCCATGTTGTACCTCAAAGGACGGAGAAGGTTACACCCGAGATTCACCACTAGGCTCATAGAAGGACTCAAGAGTGGTGAAAAACTCAAGGGAAGTTAGGGTTGGTTCCTTTACTAGGATGAAAAAAGCCAGTGTAAGACCACCCTTCATAGAAGGTGGGATCCTCTTATTCCCTCCATTATTGGAAGGGCCATCCTCCATATTCTACTTCATCGAGGGATGTGAACTCTCCATAGATGAGGAAAGAGGTGGAGAGGGAGAGGAGGAGAAAAATATGATAGATACCATCAAAGTATTTGGCATATCCACGGGTTTAGGGAATGGTGGGATGTCCAGAATAGACATCAACAGGGGCAGCTCTAGTGAAGGAGCTATAAACACTTGCAAATTTTTGGGGTCAAAAACATTCATACTCATAGGGGAAGCCAGAAGTGAGATAGAAGCAGAGGGGAGGAGAGAGGAGGACACATCAAGAGAGCTTGAGATAGGGGTGGTTAGCTCCTCTTCCTTCTTCTACAAGGTGGCTTGCTCATCCATGAGAGCCTTTTGCTAGTGCTTACACTCATGTGCAAGGCAATTTTTGCAACTCTTCGAGCTAGAGGTTGGGGGTTACAAAGGGACATAATGCTCTTGTTCAGCCATGGGAGTGTCCGCTTCAACTGTTTCCAATGGTGGTATAGGCTCCTCAATGGAAGCATGAGTAAGAGATTGAAAAATAGTAGGGGGAGTCGGCTCTAATGCCTTGATAGCGGGTCTCTTCTCGTTTATTGCTTTTGGAGTAGAAGTAGTGGGAGGCCGCCAAGTTTGGACATAGAGGATTCCCCACAAGGACCTTTTCTCTTTCCATATTGAAGAGCCCTAGGCTCTGTGGGTAGGAAAAGAAGCTCGAACGCAGGATGCTTGGGATTTTTCCAAGCAAACACCATAGGATTCTCCAACAAACATGAAATAGAATCTAATGACACCACAACGGGGTGAGAGGAAGTGTTAGGCTTAACAATGAAATAGGAAGAAGAGGGACCCTAGGGGGGATTTTCTTCCTCTCTTCTTTGGGCCTTAGTGATGTCATTGTTAGCTTTCAAATAGGCCCTATGTGAAATGACATAAGGCGATGGAGGGTATCTCACTCTAGGCATTAAGCACCATTTCTTGCACTTTTGATATGTTTGATACAAGAGGTCCTTCCTACGTGGAAGAGGACCAATAGGTGCAAGCCAAAAGTAATCTAAAGAGTAACTGTCATGTGTAATTGGTGGTCTATAACCAATGTCATCAATCACATGCACAAAACCCTCATGAATAAACTTTAAACATTTGTGCACAACCAAGGGAATTACATTCATAGCTACAATCTATGGGATACCTAGCTTCACTTTGAAGAGTTCACAACCTAGGATTGTGTCAAACAATAAGTTCATGGATTTATCTCTAACAAGGACCAACAAAATGATACTACTGAGAGGAGGCACATAAAGTTCGTTATGTGTAGGGATAGTGCTCATAGGTGCAACATACCCATCTATGTGCAAGAAGTTGACTAACATGATCTCCTTAGTTACAATGTTCACCTGAGACATCGGGTCAATAAGGACACTTGCTATAGTGTTTTTCATTGATCCGCATAGGGATGTAAAGAGGAGATGGTTCTCT
>VDFB02168972.1:0-15741 GCA_007258455.2 Sequoia sempervirens
ATTTGTTGCAGCACATGTCATGATTCATTGTTATTTGACCCTCCTATTGACACAGACTATGCCCACTGCACATATTGCAACAAAGCCACATGACCCTCCCATCATCACAATTTACTTTTCACATTATATAGCCAAGAGGGAAATATTGATTGATATCTACAAGGAGAGCTTATTGAACAACACTTCCCAAAAATCACATAAATAACATATGAACAATACAAAGAAGACATTTCATCTATAGTTTTTATGTTGTGTAAATTCCAAATCCACGAGAAATTCACATTGGCTGTGAACAACTGTATTGCTTAGATTGTTGAGAACTAGCCACTTTGTAATGTAGAACCTTGTAACATTTATTTTGCACAACACTTTCAAAAAAGCTCAATGGCTTTCATCACTATTTAAACAACATAATTAGTGTTCTCATTGATCTTCATGATGGACCTAGAATGCATAAATATGTTAACTAATTTGGAATTTTTTAGTTAAGAAGGAATTACTAGTAACCCTTTTTGCATTAGTGTATTTGTATTTTGTTGTTGTTTGAGAGAATCTTGTATCTTAGGTTGGATGTAAAAGTTAACCCCAATATTCCTACTTTGAGATTTTAGTTAACTATTAGTTACTGAATTAGAAAAATGTGATATGCTTGTTTGTCCTCTTATGTTCAAGTCACATCTAATACCACTTCAATCAATGTTTCAATGGCATGCACATTCTTATGTGCAGTGATTTCTTTTTGTTTTGTTGACATGTAAGATAATTTGCATCTTGTAAATTGATTAAATTTCATCATCATATTTGAAACCATAGCTGCAAGAAGCCATTCCATGTTCAGACAGAAAAACCTTGCAACATTGCATGTTTGGATGGAACAACCTTGTAACATTGTTTGAATGCAATGGCCATGGAATGTTGTGTATAACATGATGGCAACAACTGCAATGACAGTTTTACAAGGCTATTGCAAAGATTTCATTAAAAGGTCACACAGTCATACAAAATGAATGGTTAATAGATTAAATTTAGTTTCCTCCAAACTAATATATATTGGAAAAATAAATTTGCACTATACATAGCACAAAAAAGTGTTGTAATCAAATTGAAGATTAATAGATTAAATTCAATTCCCTCCAAACTAATATATAATGGAAAAATAAATGATGTTGATCCATTGGTTTTGTGTACCATATTAAATTCCATATGACATACTTGAATCAGGGTCTGTTGGAACTACTTCTTGTTGTAGATTTTAGTTGAAATATGATAGGTTTGCAAGGATATCTTACAATGAAATTTTTAAGTTGGATAAAACCTATTTTAATATCCCTAGCAGGTGGAATGATCCATATCAAAAAAATTTACAAGAAGTAGACGATTTATTATAGAAGCTTGGGCACTCTTTACTGCTGGCCTATTATTTATGATGCAATCATTAGTATATTGTTGAAAAATTAGAAAAACTCATTCTATATAGAATAATATGATATCGACATCCTTTGAGCATAACAACTTCTTCAAACATGAAAAGTTTGAGTGTTTCATTTTACTTTTGGATGCAGGTCTAAAATCTTATGTTCAATAGCAAATTCCACAATCCTTACATACTACAAAACTAATCAAACAAATCCAATAAAATTTTAACAAGTTACACAAAACTTAGCTTCAAAAATCCAAAACCTTAAGTTCCAAACCAAACTGCAAAATCTTTATAGATCCAAAAAACTAAAACAAGCTACAAAAACCATAGTTTTAAAAGCACAGAAAGTTCCGTTCCAAACAAATTACTAAATCTTTTCATATTAGAAAATTGCGCAGGAATGCCACCCATTCATGGGGATGCATGCAATAATAAGGATTTGATAGAGAGACCAGTGACTGAATTTTCAGATGAAAGGCTAAGATTATGACTATGGCTCAATGCCAAATTCAACTCAGGCCAATCTTCCCGTTGAAGGAATTGGAGAGGGTCTTTAGAAATCTTTCATCAAATGCAGCAAGCAGACATTTTTTGCTTTTTAACTTACATTGCCATTGAGACATCCAACATCTAAGGGATAAAATTTGTGACATATTGAGGGATGTATTATTAAAGAGTTTAAGAAAATTCACCATCAATAATTTATCTTCAGAAAATTCACCGTCTACAATTCATCATCATGACAAATTCATTTTGTAGAAAATTCACCACCAGCAATTCATCGCCGTGGATAATTCATCATATATACAATTAGAAATTTTGATTTATTGTAATAAAAATAAAACATTTTTCAATATATTTTATTTTATTCTAGTAAACCAATTATACAACAATATCATTCATCTCTATTATTAATGCGGTGGAAATAATTCTTTTGTCAAAAAACTCAATATCTTTGAATTATATATTAAAAAATGTTAATGTGATGAATTATCTAGGTGATGAATTGCCGATGGTGAATTTTCTACAAAATGAATTTATCATGATGATAAATTTTCTAACGATGAATTGTTGACGGTGAATTTACCTACAAAAATTATCAAACTTAATGCAGTTCATCATCACGACCATTGCTAGGAGATGCTTTCCACAAATAAGACACCTTGCATAAATCAGGGAAATAGGATGCCTTGCTGGAGTGAGATATTGAACGCGTTCCAAAAGAATACCTCTTAACATCGTATGTCCTATATTTCCAGGGAACACTCTCTCTCTTAGCTTGCAAATTTTGTATCGCAAAAGGAAGATTCTGATATTTATTATAAATTGCTCTCATACAACGCACGATTACCCACTAGTCACTGGTGACTTTTTCTTTTGCTTGCTATGCAAACCGTCCAGTCCAGCAGAGCTAAAAGAGTTTATTAAGGGAGGAAATACACCAAGAGTTCTTCGTAGTACGCATTCTTGGAACAGGCGGTGTTAGTTCGACCAAGCTTGAATTGGAAGAGTCTTCACACTTTTCCCTGACATCAGAACATGTCGGTACGCGACAAATGGCTTAATATATAGTCGAGAATATTTTTTCTCGAAGAGAAAATGAAATGAAATGAAATATTTTAATGACATCGATTAGGTCAAAGAAGTCTATGGGACTCAAGGATAGCACAAGAGCCACCCACAAAAATGCCTTAAACAGTTTGTAAACTCTGTTTGAGATCAACCCTTCTGTAGTGTAATTTTATGATGAAGTTTGCACTTTTGTGTAACCTTGACTCTTCAAAAACGGTATTTAAATTTGAGAAAAAACATAAAGTAAGGTTTAAGCCACAGTTGAAAGTTATTTCTTCTACATAGAGACAAAATCCCTACGATGATGGCCTTTAAATTTAAGTCTCCTTTGCATTCTATTTTATCGACCAAGTGTTATTTTAGAAAAGTTGTGTCCATTTACCTATTCGACCAAGCCTTATTATTTTTAAAATGATGGTGTCTTAAGGGATGTGTCATTTCATTGTAGCTTCCTTCGAATTTCATATTAAGATATGAAGATAAGTCGAGTAAGTATTGTTATCTCTATACTTCATTAAAGAAATATTTGGAATGGAGAACAAAAAGTAGTTACAAGGAAATTGAAATGATTTAATAATAGGTTTTATATGCAGGTTTACAAAAAAAAATTACACATGTTTTTTTATGTATGAGAGATTCTATCTACTAAAGGAAAAATTGTTATTAAGCATTTTTGGTCTTTAGTTGTATTTTTTTCCTTATAGTAGCTTGTCTATTAACAAATTTGTCAAGGAACTTGTTAAATTTTTTTTTTTATAAAGTGTATGTGGATCACAATATTGTGATTTTATGTATAGATGATTACTACCATCTATTTGACTCTGATACCAAATGTAAACTAACTATTTCCCAAATCTAGATATTTAAATAGGTCTCTAATTTACTAAATAAACAAAGATATATTATTTATAATAAATATTAGACTGTGCAACACAAATAAATATATCAATTAAAAATTTAAAGCAATGACCACAATAAGAATTTATTAACACATATCTGCAAATTATGGAGAGGCTACTATTTCACACTCAAAAGAATAGTTATAGGTCCATGTTCTCTACAACAAGGAAGCACCCCTAGAGGAAACTGGTTCTTACACATAACCCAACCCACCTCATGACATAAATAACACAACCTTGACCATGATAATCCCAAGTGCATGCTATATCTCGAGTTGGACACACACTGTGTGCCCCTTCCCCAAATGCCTTAATGTCAACCAATGACCCTAACCTTCACTCTTTTGTGCCCTCTAAATTTCTTTTTTCCATTTTCTCTTCTCTCCTTGAATGTTCTCCATGCCCTTTTTCAAGTCTTACATAATTTTTTTTATATAAGCTTTAAGGGGTGGTTTCCAAACCATCACACCCTTTCACAAAGATTGTCTTTTAATAATTATTTAAATAAAAATTTATTATTTCCCTTTTTAAAGAGTGTTTATACATATTCTTTATTAATCTCTCTTTTAACTAAAGGACCATAATATCCTTTATTTTCTATCTCCCTTTTAATTCTAAAGGTTTATTTCATAGTTTTCTCTTCTCTTGGAGAAAAAGTCACATAACACATGATATAGTAGACTTAGAAAAATTTCATATACTAGTTTCCTTTAAATAATACATGTAAACTATTTGGTAAAATGTTCTAACTTTATAATATCAAATTAACTATGATTTAAAAGGCACTGGTCTTTTATGGAGAAAATACTATACGAACTATTCTAATTAGCACAAATCTACCTATAGCATAGTAAGTTGTCACCCTTGACAATTTCACACTAGGTTTAGCTCCCCCTATGTGCCTAGACCTAATTATCCTTATAATTTTCCCATTTTATTATCATTTTTAGAAAATCAGAATTATATTGGAAATTAATATTATTATTTATTTAATGATGTAAAAATGGCCCCAAAATAATAAGTCTAGACTAGGGCACCCAATGTCCCTGTCTAGCCTATTTTGGCTCAATTTAAAATATATTGGCGTCGACCATTTAACATTTGAAAATCCAAAGTCATTTGTTGGCTATCGATAATTAATTTGAGGGAAATCAAAGAAATACATCTAAATACAAGTCTTTTTTATCATTTGAAATCCTAACAAGAGCTAAAATATCTATTGAGCAAATTGAGCATCCTAAAAGTAGTCAAGGAAATTTAAGGGAAGAATTAGCAACATTACTATAGTGCTTTCATCAATTAATATCATGCTTTCAAGTCAATAGAAGAGAAGAAAAAAAGGGTCAAGAATGGGGTAAAGATGGGGGGCCAAAAAGGGGTCTTAAGTGGACACTTTTTTTCTTTCTAAAATCAGGAAATACTGACCTTGGATGTGAAATTGAGGATAGTTACACTCAAAGTTTTTAGATGCAACAAAAACAAGGACTGTAGTTCTTTGAATCTGCTTTCTAAGCTACTATTTTTTATGAAAATGGTTGAGATTAAGAGGCTCAAAAGAGGGGGCCACAAAAATTGGTGTTGTTTTTGTCAAAAAAACATAACATATAGCAACTTTTGTGGCTCCCTTAAAAGGTTAACTTTATTTTGGTATTTTAAAAATTATTTCAGTGAGAAATTAGCTAACATGTAGTTTATGCCTGATTTTTCTGATAATTTTTTAATAAATGTTTGATTTTTACTAATTTTCAAAGTGAACACTTCTTGAAAAACATAATTATGGCCATGCTACCCCTATAAATTTTGAAAACTAATTGAAAATAATTTTTTTTAATATGTGTAGAATGGAGTCTACTTTCTAAAAATAATTTATTTAAAATTTTGATGAACAGTTAATTTATAAAGAAAAAATACAAACATTAGTTTTTGCCAAAAAATAGACACACAAACAAAAGAAATTATAGATCAAAGACTTAACATTGTCAAAATCTGAAAAAATTGCATCGCTAGATATCTAAGAGAGAGCCTAACATTATCCACACGTTCAATTTGTTCGACCTTGAAACACGTGCAAACTTGATGCTTAGCACAAATGTGATTATGTGAGGGTAAAAGCACAAAGTTGTGTCACACTTTTAGCCAACTTATTAGCACAACTGAATTTAAGTATTTCTAACTAAAAATCAATTTTGGTCAAACATATGATCTAGTAAGATTCATTCTAGCTATGTTAGATACTTCCACAACTTTTTCAACTAAAATTGTTGGCTAAAAATATATGGAGCACCACTTTGAGTCCAATTTACCAAAAAAATAAAATTATTTGAAAAACTTCAAGTTTCAATAACTCTTGCTAATGTAAATAACATTTTTTAAAAAATATAAAAAATTACCCTTTTGTAGATCCATAAGTGTAGTTTTCAAAAATATATTTATTTTAATAGATTGATTTTTATATTTTATATTTTATTTTTTATTTTTACTAAAAGTAGGTTATCAACACAAAATATTAGGTTGATTACTATGCCAAGGAAAAATAAGTTAAAACTTATTAAAAAAATAGAAAAAAATATGATGCACTAGATAAAAAATCTATTTTAAGATGGTATAATTTTTTTTCCATTTTAGATAAATATTTAATATGAAAGTTGGTGTCCGATGAAAACAACTATTTTTTGATTCACACTCATTTTAATATTTATTAAAAAATATATATTTATCAAAATTGGAAAAAAATATATCCATGCACTAAAATCTCTAGTTATAAATACATGCAAAAAATTTGAAAGAAAAAAAATAAAATTTGCTATAAAAAGTTTGACGTCCCATGCAACTTCATTTTTTAGCATTTTATCAACAACTAAATTATAGTTTTAATTTATTAAAAACTAGTTTAAAATAATTTTTTAAATTTTTTTTAAAAATACAAACATAAAATATACTAAAAAATACATATTTTAGTTTACATCATTTGAAAATTCAAAACATATATGCCACTTTTTAGTAATTCAATTTTAAAAATTGGATCAGTGTTGGTTGTTTCCTTTATAAAGTGTGACACAACTTTGTGCTTTTACCCGTGAAATATTGTAGAATTTGCAAAAACATGTCTTTGGACATTTGGAAGGCACTCCAAGCCTTTGGGTTGGTATTCCAAAGAAAATACCAAGCCTAAGGCTTGGGGATTCCCAAAGCAAGAAATAATGTGAGTACATTATAACGTGCCTGCATCATGGATAACTTTAAGAAACCCCCCTTAGCGAAGGTGTAAAATCCTAGCAAATCTTTCCTTTTATTTGAAAAAAATAATAATTTTCCTTGCGAATCTATGCAAATTATTAAAAAAAAATTTAAAATCTTGGCGAATCTTAATGAATAATTGGTAAAAATAATAATCACAGTGGTGAATCCTAGCAGATAATCACTAAAAAGATTAATTACAATAGCGAATCTCTCCTTTAAAATTTTTCATAGTTAGTCGGCGCAGTTCCCCCATATATATATATATATATTTTGTAATATTGAAGTAGGGGCTCGGGGGCGGCAACCACTAGCGGGGTCAAGGGGGTAGAGCCCCCTTGTGGGGGTCAAGGTGACAACACCCCCTTGCGGGATCCGAGGACAACAACCTTGACGTTCTCTTGTCGCAATACAAGCAGAGTCAAGGGGTAGAGCCCCTCACCACCAAACATAAATTCACTATCAAAAATGCATTGGAGCACACATAGATTAAGTATTTTTTTTTAAAATCACTTTAAAATTAAGACTAAATGAAAAGTGAAATTTTTACTATTGATAGGTTTTTTAATCGAATGGCTACAGGTTGATTCCGTGACCTAATATGCACGTGCCTTTTAAAAGGCTCGTTGATGCCCGAAATTTGTTTTGGGCCACACAATTAGGTTTTTGTTGAGGCTCAAAATTTGTTTTGGGCCACACGATTAGGTTTAATCGTGTGGACCATAACAAATTTTGGGCCTCAACAAGCCTTTTAAAAGGCACATGCATATTAGGGCGCGAAATCAACCTGTAGCTAGCTGATTAAAAAGATAATTGATGATTCAATGACAATAAATAAAATCCCTATTCAAGGCTAAAATATCCCTAAAATTAAATGCTAATTTATTATTGTTTTGATATTGCCCCAAAATTAATAGTAGTAATATAATATTACTGGCGAATATAATTAATATTTTCAATTATAGTATGAACTAATGGTGAATTGGTTCCAATGACACATTGTTTAAAAAATAATGCATAGGCAAATTAATCGAGATGAAATTATTTTTTTGTAAAAACCTGGCGATTCAACATCCTTTTTAGCTTGTACTATTTGGCATTTTTGGAGGTCCCAATTTCAATTATTCGCCAATTAGAAAAGATTCACCACTCAATTTTTCCCTAGCTCATGTTATAATGCGCCCACGTTATTTCATAGTTTTGACATGTTTTTTGCATTTGTGCCCAGGACTTGCCTAAGCAAGACATAATGCGATCACATTATAATGTGCTCGCATTATGTCTTGCTTTGTGTTAAATGATAGTCTATTAAATGTATATGTATATATATATTTGTATGTTTGTATGTATGTATGCTTGTATGACATGTATGTATGTATCAGTGTATGTATGTATGTATGTAAGATTGTATGTACATGCTTGTATGTATATAAGATTGTATGTACATAAGCATGTATGCTTTCGAGTCGGTTCATCCGTTATAATCAGGTCTCGAGGAACAAAGTGTAAAGGTCGAACATCCGGCGTCGTGAAAATCGCGGATCGACAGATCGATCAGATCAATCAGATCGAACAACGATCAATCAGATCAGGTCCAGGATCGGATCAATCGTCGATGTTTCAAAAATTGATAGTGAATAGATAGAATAGGATAGAGGCAGGATAGGGTTAGTTGGCGTATAGGGTTGAGGTTCAATGTATAGGGTAGAGGTTTAATTTATAGGGTAGAGGTGCAGAGGGTTTAAGTTTAGGGTTGAGGGTTAGGGTTGAGGTTTGGTTTTAAGAGCTGAGGGATGAGGTTTAGGGGTTTAGGGTTTTGGTTGAGGGTATAGGGTTAGTATATAGGTTTTAGGGTATAGAGTTGAGGTATTATGGTTGGGGATCAATGTATAGGGTAGATGGTTGAGGGTGAGGGGTTCAGTATTTAATGTATATTACATAGAGGGTTAGAGGTTTAAGGGTTAATTGGGATTTAAGGGTTGGGGATTCAGGGATTAGGGTTGGGGATTAGGGTTGAGGGTTGAGGGATTAAAGTTAGAGGGTTTAAGGGGTGGGGTTGAGGGATTAAGGTTGAGGGTTAGGGTTTAAGGTTTGGGGATTGGGGTTGAGGGATTAGGGTTGAGGGGTTGAGGGTTTAGGGTAGAGTTTAGGGTTGAGGTTATAGGGTTGAGGGTTTAGGAGTATTATTAGAGGGGTTGAGGTTTAAGTGTTAAGTTTAATGGTTAAAGGTGAAATTCTAAGGTAGAAAGGATTTGAGAAGGAAGGGAATTAAGGGAAGAGAGAATTTAAAAGGAAGGAAAGGATAAAGATAAAGGTTGATTCAATATTAAAGGAAAGTGGGCAAAGTGAAGAGTTGAGACCTATAAGGTTGAGGGGTTAAAGGGGTTGGCGTAGGGGTTAGAAGTTGAAGATGCGAGGTTTAAGGTTTAAAGGATCAATGTTAAGGATTGAGGTTGAGGTTGAGTAAGGGTTAAAGGTTAGGTTAAGGTCATTAGGTGGGCCGGAGTAGATTAAAGGAGGTCGGGTTTAGGGTTTAAGGGTTGAGGTTGAAAGGATAGGGTTGGGGGTTGAAATTGAGGAAATTGAAAGGTTTAAAGGTTTAAGGTTTGAGGGATTAGTTAAGGTGGAAGTTAAGGTTTTAATGGTTGAGGGTATAGGAGTTGAGGTGGGAGGTTAAGGGTTTAGGGTTTAGAAGTTTGAGGGTTTAGGTTTAGGTTAGTTGAGAAGTTGAGGGGTAGGGTAGGGTTGAGGGTTTGAGTTGGAGGGTCAATATATGGGGTAGGGTATGGGGTTGAGATTAGGGTGCCAGAGGGAAAGGGAAAGTTGAGGAAAAGTTGAGGTAAGGGTTGATGGGTAGAGGGGATGGATCGAAAGATAAAATAAATTGAAGGTCATCCGGGAATTCGATTCATCAAATGTCAAAAATCGAAATCAAAAGTCGAAAAAGAATCAAAAGATAAAAATTAAATCCCGTCTCCGAAGCCGAAAGATCGAGATCGAAACAAAAATTAAAAAAGTTCAGAATTCAGGATTCTTCGAAATTAAAATCAGAGATTAAAAGATCAAAAGCGTTATCGTCTCAGCTAAAAATCGAAAAACCAGAAGATCGAAAGATCAAAATCTATCCGGTAAAACCGAACAAAGGATCAGGCGCATCAGGCATTCCAGGCGTCAATCAGAACAATCCGATCCAGGCGAGACAAAAGATCTCAATCAAATCCAGCAGAAATCAAAAAGAAACTTTCGATCGTGAGATCAGGCGATCTTTGGAGAAAGAGGGATGGAAGATATATATTTGATTATAGATTAAGAATATTAGGAGATTCATATAGGAGAATATTTCTTGTAAAATTAATATGATGCCATAACCTATAAATAATTATAGGCTTAATGATATAATTAAAACAATTATAGTTAAAAGATTAGGTGAAGGTGTTGTTAATGACATCTCTTAATCTAATGTTCCTTTATTTAATTTTAACAATCCTACTCATGATTAGAGGGCATGTGACATTAAATTTAGTTTAGTCATCTCATTTTCATCTCCACTCTTGACTAAGCACTTATTTTGACAACACTAAATTGCTTCCATTACAGATGCTAAAGACATGTTCTAAGTTTTAATTTGTTTGGGTTGAAAAAAAAGAAGAGCTTTGGTTGTGTTCAAGTAGTGAAAAATTTGGGGCATGACATTTGGTATCAGAGCCAAGTTCCAATACTAGGAACTTTGGGTTTGTGTTAATAATTTTTTTTGGGTATAGGATCTTAATAGTTTAAAGTGTTTTTGTGTAAGTCATTGTGGTATGATTAAGGGATATGAATATATATGTGCAGTAATTGTCCTTTGTGAGAAATTTTAACTTTATTGGTAAAATCAAAGTTACTATGTTATTGTTTTGTTTATGATCAACATGAAATATTATTTTTGCAAACTAACTTGAGTTAGAAAACCAATATGTTATAGGAAATCATTACTCCTTGTGAAACATCTAGGCCATGATCTTCTTCTATATAATAGTGGTGGCATCATAGGTTCCTGCCAAGATTAGATTGTCTTGTTACAAGCAAATTTATTTTTTGGCTAACAAGAGGAGTTCTCTAGAAGATCACTTAATTCAAGCTTTTGCGTGTTGTGAACATTCTTTCATTCTTTCTCTCAAATCATGATAAATATGAAAGGATCACTTTTTTAGGGGACATTTGCATGATCACTATTGTTAAGAAAATCACTTCTAATTATTTGTTTTCCAATTTCCGTCCATGTGTGAAATCTTGATTGACCATCATTATGGGTAGACATATCCTTGAATTGCTAGTTAAGTCATTTGGAGCTAATTGATAAGTTATTTTGAATAGAATTGATTTACATGTACTTATTTTGTAACTTAAGAAATTTAAGCTTTATTAAATGAATGATTTTATGTCCTCAGGGTAAATAGCCCAACTATAGTTGTGTAAACATGTTTAAATTACCTATAAATACTAACAAGATAAATTTCTTTTGTCTTCATAATGTAGATGGATGTTGAAATTTAATCTTTGTCTCTATTAATATATGTCCTTATTATAAATTTGGTACCTAGTACACATGGATGTTTTACTTTATCTTAATAGATTTTTTGTAAGAAGTAATTTCCTTAAAGGTTAAATTAGTTAATGTTAAGGTATACTCAAGCTAGTATCCTTTTGTTTGCAAAATGTTGATAGACTTAAATTTTATCCTTTATTAAAAGGGCCCTCCTTATAATTATGAAAATTAGGAATTATAAAGTTTTAACTTGGGTAATCAATAAGTGGTTTATTTTATAGTTAAGTGGTATTTCTTCTATACTTGTTAATTGGTGTCTAAATTAAAACTTATTAGCCAAGTGAAGGGGTCCAAAATGGGATAGTAAGAGTCTGTATTAGATGATTTTTTAAAGGTGCAAATATGTTTCCATAATTAGGAAAAATGAATTAATGTTAGCAAGGGTAAATAAAGATATCAAAACATGTTTCCAATATATGTTTAATGTCAAAGTTAAGAAAGGTGATAGATCATTAGTTGTGCCTCTCTAAGTGATTTTAACAATTGAATTATTATTACAGTAAATATGTTTGTTGAAATTATTTAGTTAAGTTGTTGATTTTCATTAAGTTATTATCTCATATGCTTGACTATTTACTTGAAAACTTGAATATGTGTTGTAACCAATGGTTGTTGATATTTGAAAGTACATTATGGTTTAAACTCTATGATTCCTTTACTTTTGGTAACTTGAATCTAAAGAGTTGGTTAGTATAAAAAGGTTAGTATTTTTCAGAATAGAGATTAGTATTACTAAATGAAATACAAAATAGTATAATGGTTATGATATACTTATAGATTCAAGTAGGAAATTGAGAATACAATTGTTCTATGAAAAGAAACAAAACTTAGACTTGGGTATCAAAAGCTTCATTTTTGTGTTTTTTGTTCTAGGAATAGTAATGATGTTTAAATTTAGTGCAATGGAACTATAAGATGTATCATGCATATTAGTTTTGTAAACAAGTATTTATCATAAATTAAGGTTGTTTGTCCTTTTTAATACGTATTGTCAATAGAGGTTGAATAGAACTAAGAAAGTGCATTATAATACGTGTTGTGGAAAATCAGTGAATGTTGTGTTCATGACTCAAGTTTGAGATACAAGGTATCCAACTTGGGATGAGGGTGTGGTGGACATCTAGGATGACCTACCTATGTATACCTATGTGTTAACTATGTTGATGTAAAGAGTATTTTTTTTTTGTTAGTGTGTTTGAGTATGTACTAGAAATCCCCTAGTGATGACCACTCCAATTGGAGAAGGCTCCGCTAGTGTACTTGGGGTTGAGGGAGTCCCTGGTCATGGGAACATTGTGATTTTTCCTTGATGTTGTCTTTGAGCTAGACAAAGGATTGATGTCAGAAGATTATGATTTCCCTTGGAATAATGAGTTGGATCAAATCCCTCTTTGTAGGCCCAATTTTGTTGGTCCATAGTGTAAGACCTTTTTCCTTGATTTTTGTAACCCATGGGTTGAGGATGAATCTTGTGTGCCAAAACTTTAGATAAGCTTCTACTTGGGCTACAGATCGATATTTAGAGACATGGGTATGGAATGTAGTTTTAGGGATACAAGATTTCATTATTGTTCTATTGTTTGCATAAGGATAGAGATTCAGTAGACATGAGTCATAAGTAGTGTTAGAAACATAGTGATAATAATGAGATTGTGTAACTATTTAATCAAACATTTACAAAAAAGAATATAAAGTAACATAATCCAAGGCTTCTGATAGTGGAATATTACCACATTACTTGGATTACAAAATTTATAGTGATTGTGATAGAGTTATGTGTTGGTGAATTTTATTCTCTCTAGTAAGATTTAATGTACAATTTACTTCTATACAAAATACTTCATATATATATGATTTATGACTAAATTGATTTGCATGACTAATAAGAAGAAGCTATTTACTCTTTATAAAATGTGCCTATGACTTTGTGACATTTAGAAAATATTTACTCATCAAATCACTTAGAAGATACTTAACCATCTAACTAATTAAAAAATACTTAACTATTTGACTTCTAGAAAATATAGAGAAATTTTTTATAATCACATAAATGACCATTTGGATCCTTGACCTGTATTTTATTACCACATATTATCAACTGATTCTACTATATAAACAACATCATTACTCATAACAATGACACATCTTTTTTGAAAATAGATAATATTGTGACTTTTTGGAACTACCTATATGCATAATAAAAATATCCAATGTCGATGGATGCATTATGCACGAAATATTGTAGAATTTGCAAAAACATGTCTTTGGACATTTGGAAGGCACTCCAAGCCTTTGGGTTGGTATTCCAAAGAAAATACCAAGCTTAAGGCTTGGGGATTCCCAAAGCAAGAAATAACGCGAGTGCATTATAATGTGCCCGCGTCAGGGATAACTTTAAGAAACCCCCCCTTGGCGAAGGTGTAAAATCCTAGCGAATCTTTCCTTTTATTTGAAAAAAAATATTAATTTTCTTGGCGAATCTATGCACATTATTTAAAAAAATTATAAAATCTTGGCGAATCTTAATGAATAATTGGTAAAAATAATAATCACAGTGGTGAATCCTAGTGGATAATCACTAAAAAGATTAATTACAATGGTGAATCTCTCCTTTAAAAAATTTCATAGTTAGTCGGCGCAGTTCCCCCATATATATATATTTTTGTAATATTGAAGTAGGGGCTTGGGGGCGGCAGCCACCGGTGGGGTCAAGGGGCAGTGCCCCTTGCGGGGGTCAAGGGGGTAGAGCCCCCTTGTGGGGGTCGAGGGGGAAACGCCCCCTCGCGGGCTCCAAGGACAACAACCTCAACGCACTCCTGTCGTGATACAGGTGGGGTTGAGGGGTAGAGCCCCTCACCACCAAACATAAATTCACTATCAAAAATGCATTGGAGCACACACAAATTAAGTATTTTTTAAAAAAATCACTTTAAAATTAAGACTAAATGAAGAGGGAATTTTTTACTATTGATAAGTTTTTTAATTGAATGGTTGCAGGTTGATTCCATGACCTAATATGCATGTGCCTTTTAAAAGACTCGTTGAGGCCCAAAATTTTTTTTGGGCGACATAATTAGGTTTTTGTTGAGGCCCGGAATTTGTTTTGGGAAACACGATTAGGTTTAATCGTGTGGACCATAACAAATTTTGGGCCTCAACAAGCCTTTTAAAAGGCACATGCATATTAGGGCACATAATCAACCTGTAGCTAGCTGATTAAAAAGATAATTGATGATTCAATGACAATAAAAAAAAGCCCTATTCAAGGCTAAAATATCCCTAAAATTAAATGCTAATTTATTATTGTTTTGATATTGCCCCAAAATTAATAGTAGTAATATAATATTACTGGTGAATATAATTAATATTTTTAATTATAGTATGAACTAATGGTGAATCGGTTCCAATGGCACGTTGTTTAAAAAATAATGCATAGGCGAATTAATCGAGATGAAATTATTTTTTTGTAAAAACCTGGCGATTCAACATCCTTTTTAGCTTGTACTATTTGGAATTTTTGGAGGTCCCAATTTCAATTATTCGTCAATTAGAAAAGATTCACCACTAAATTTTTCCCTAGCTCATGTTATAATGCGCTCACGTTATTTCATAGTTTTGACATGTTTTTTGCATTTGTTCCCAAGACTTGCCTAAGCAAGACATAATGTGATCGCGTTATAACGTGCTCGCATTATGTCTTGCTTTGTGTTAAATGATAGTCTATTAAATGTATATGTATATATATTTGTATGTTTGTATGTATGTATGATTGTATGACATGCATGTATGTATCAGTGTATGTATGTAAGATTGCATGTGCATAAGCATGTGTGCTTGTATGTATGTAACTATTTATGTATTCTTGTATGTATGTATGCCTACATATATGTATGTATGTATTGTACCTTTAGAGGAAGGGGGATTTTAAGAGAGAGAGTGAGAGTTGTCTAGGTAGGGTGGGAGGGAGAGAGGGAGGGAGAGACTTGTGTGAGAGAGAGAGGGAGAGGGGATGGAAGGGAGAGACC
>VDFB02168973.1:0-28956 GCA_007258455.2 Sequoia sempervirens
TACCTAAAAAGGGGTTTGACCAAGGCAAAACCCCATGTCCTAACATCCAACATTTCTCTCTTTCCTTGTGTGTTTGCATATTTAGGTATCTTGAAGGCTTGTAAATCATTAAAAATTAAGTTGCAAAGGTTTTGAAGACATATCCTTGTTTGCAAAGCCAAAATGTCCACAAAAATTCTCATACAGTACCGAAAATCAGAGTTTCAGTAGCAGATACCTGTGAGAAACTAAAGTGTTGATCTAGGGCTTCCATTTCCACTTTCGGATTTTCAAAAATTTAGAAGTGGACTAAGTCACCAATAGTGGCAACTTAGTCCCACTAAACCTATTTTTTAGAGTTTTATGTAGTTCTGGATACCCATTTGGTCAAAATGAGCTCTAGATCAATTTTTTCCAAATCTAGGACTAAGTAACCCAGATTGGCACAAGTGTCCTAGTTGACTTCTGCATTAGGTTTTTTAGGATTCTAGATCTTCATTCCATCCTTTTTCAGCTTCCAGGTGCACACCTTCATTTTCATCAATTTATGTTACAATTTACCTTCATTTCTAGGTGTTTTTGCATATCACAATGTGTTTTCAAACATCTTTCATTTCTTAGGTTTTGCATTGATAATCATCTTTCTTTATCAATTATTTACATTTAGGACATTGCATTTAGACATATTTGAATCATAATAACATTAATGTTTAGTGAACCTCCAAGTTTTTGAGGGATACCTTTCTCTTTTTAGGTGAAAAACCCTAGAAGTGTAAGAGAGAACCCTCCTACACAAAATTGTGGTTCCTTTTGGTGAACTCGACCTTCAAACATCACATTTTCTGATTTTGGAGTGCATCATCATCCTAGAATTAGCTTGCATTAACTTTTCATTCTAGGGTTTCAAATTTTGCATTAGTGAAAGTGCATATTGGTTGCATTTTTCTATATTAAATCATTGAAAATTTCTAAAATTTTGCATTGGAATATTAGGTCTACATCATACAGCACAAAAAACATCAAAATCCATCAAAAAAATTTGAATTTTTTTTAAAAAATTACTACTGGGACTAATCTGCCACCTTGGGCGACTAAGTCCCTTTTCACCCCTGAAATAGCCTTTTGCAGAACTGAAAACCCTATTTTTAAGCTTTTGTTTGCTGCGCTTACCTATCTGTATCAGTTTCCTAAGTTTCTATTACATCCATTTCATCAAATATAGCACAAATTAGCTCATTTCATGCATGACTTAAATTTCAATTTTTCATTCTCATATTGTAATTAGTCAATTGTCATCCTTAAAATCTAAAAAATTGTATTCCTCTTTTGTGTGTTTGATTTAGCATGGTTACATTTCAATTTTATAGAATAATCATTACATCATGTTTTCATTACAAAACTATATAGTTATCATACTTCATGTTCTATTTTTAGATCTTATTGTGTGTTGTAAGAGGTATTTGTTAAGTGCATATGAATATGAGGCCCTTTCCCCTCTCTTTTTGTTTGTCATCAATCCCTCTCCTAGTTTCCCTTCTATGGTTGAGGTTCATCTAGTGACATAGACATTGTATAATCATAACAATCAAATTTGTTCTTCTCCTATTATCTCTCCTATTTGTGAAGAAGATATTATAGTGCTAGAAGAAACAATTGATGAGAGTTTTGAAAACCTAAGTTTTTTCTCTCATCTTACCTCTACTATTAGACAATACATTACTAAAAGAGAGCACATAATGATAAGTAATCATGATGATCACACAACACAACACAAGACCATTCAAACCTACCTATGTTTATCTCCTACCATCTTCCCCTCTTGTGATAGTGATGAGGATATGTTAGTGTTAGATAAGCACACTTTCAAGATCCATGATAACCCTCTTTATGATCATTCCTCTACCTCTCCTATTTTGGAAGACATTAGGGGACCAGGGTATGTGCAGGATCATCATGGAAAAACTAGGTCCTTAAGTGGCGAAAAATTCAGAAAAATCAGAGTTAGGCAACTTCACATGTAAAAATTTGAATAATTTATCTATATTATTTAAAAAATATGTAAGAATAGAATTTATAGAAAATTGAATGTATTTTCAAACTACTAGTTTTTTTTTAAATCTGTTGGAAATTTGAAATCAATCAATTTTAGAAAAAAAGTAGGTGTCTTTTCACCACAATAATGATAATATCATTTTATAAGATTTTAGATATAGCTACAAAGGACTCATGTCATTTTTTTTTGTAATTTTTTCCAAGTAATGAATTTTATTACAACTTTCAAAATATAAAAACCTATGTCTTAACTTGGTCAAAACTTCATGAAATTCATTTTTAATCCTATAAAAGCATAGAATGTGACACATGTTTCTAATTAAAAATGATGCTTGAAGTTATAAAATCTATCAATCAGATGTTAATAATTCAAGAAAATGAATAATTATTTATCAACAAAGTAAAGAATTTATATTGGTGGAGAGTCTTTTAAAAATTTCTTTCATCAATTTGTGAAAAAAAGTCATCACCACATACTGTGATCATGATGGGCCAAAAGTGGCAATATGATGGGTATGTGTGGACAATCTTTTCTTACCCAAAATTGATGAACAAAAAGGGTTTTAAAGGAGATTCTTAGCTTTCCACCAATATAAATTATGCTTCACTTTGAATTTAATAATTAATTATTATTCATTTTCTATTTGAATTATGACTAAAGTCCCGATTGATAAGTTGATTGAAAACATGTATAGCTTTCAAACGTATCATATTTTTTAATCCAAACATATGTCACATTCTATGCTTCATACTATAGGATTAAGAAAATAAAAATTGAATTTCATGAAGTTTTGAGTTAAGGTGGTCAAACATATGAGTTTTATATTTTTAAAGTTGTAATAAAAATCATAATTAATTATTTACTTAGAAAAAATTACAAAAAATATGCATCACATTGGGACATGAGTCCTTTACTTATTTCTAAAATATTATAAAAAATATTATAATTTTATTGTGGTTAGGGTGGTTAGACATACACCTCTTATTTTTCCTAAAATTTAAGTACTATGCATTGAAATTTCAAATTTTCATGAAATGGATTTAAAAAAAAAACAAACCTAGTAGTTTAGAAACTACATTCAATTTGTGACATATTTTATTGTTACATATTTTTTAAATAATAGAGATAACTTATTCAAATTTTTACTTCAAGTTTCCTAACTCTGATTTTTCTAAATTTCTTGCCACTTAAGGGCCTGTTTTTTCCATGATGATCCTGCACACACCCATACCCTACACATACCCATCATATCACCACTTTTTGGACCATAATGATCTTGCACATACCCACAAAGGAATGAACTTGTCAATGATCATGATAATCATACTTATTCTTCTCCTAGTATCTCCCCTAGTCGTAAGGCAAATGTTTTGATGTTATAAAACACAACCAATGAGAGTCATGAGAATCCTAGTTGTCCCCTTTCACCTAAGAATACCCTTATTGAGTATTATATTCCAACCATTGATCATTCACCCACTTGCAACAAAGTCATTTTAGAAGAACCAATCCATGAATGTCAAGAACATTTTATTCATAGTTCTCCTAAAAACTCTCCTCCTAGGGAGAATACCATGGTGTTAGAAAAGGGAAATGTGTCTTCCTTCGCTAATGATAAAAAGGTGATTCTATATTTCCCTTAATTAATGGAACTCGTACATACCCCATATGACATCCTAAGAATCCTCTAATCCTTTACCCACCTTCACGCAAACAAAAAACTCAAAACCAAACTGAATTCATCCTTTATCCACCTTTAAACAAACCTTCAACTCAAAATAAACCTGAACTTGTCCTTTACCCACCTATGAATAATGTTTTGAAGCAATTTAGTCATAATACCGTTGCTCATACGTATCCCACTAGAAACAATTTGTGACCACCACAACCCACTCCAACACCATTACTGTTGCCTAATCCCATCTCGCCCAATGCTCCTCAATTAACTCCTAAGGAGTATGGTCTTGTTGAAAAAATCAAGAATACTCCTTCCATGATATCCCTATGGAATTTACTTCAAAATTAACCTAACTATCACACTATGCTTCAAACGGCCTTACAAAAAATTCCTATCCCTTCTCATGTGCAACCAAATGACATAGCAGCCCTAATTCAAGGATTGAATGCTGACAAATGTGTTTTCCACCAAAGTGAACTCCCCCCTTTGCAAGTAAAAAAAACAAAATGATGCTTTCATAATAATATCTCAATACAAAAGAAAAGGGATAAATCATACCCTTTTTGACAATGGCTCAGGGGTTAATGTGTGTAGTGTGACCCTTTTGGATGGGCTTGGCATTGATAAATCAAACATTCAACCTACCTCTTTATCTATCAGTGGAATTGGAAATGTAGGTAAACAAGCACTTGGTGTGTTCACTTTTCTTCTTATAGTTGGGGAGGTTACATTGGATACACCAATTCATGTTATACCTAATGATCTTTCATATAATCTCATTTTAGGCCGACCATGGATTCATGCAATGAATCGCATGCCCTCCACTCTTCATCATAACATGAAGTACATTTACAACAAAAAAGTGCACATAGTTGAAGCTGACCCTAATCCAAATAGTTGTATGAACATTAAGAAAAAAAAAGTGAATCATTTAAACACATTAACACCAACTACGCAAGTGGAACCCATCCAATAAAAAGACAAACAACAACATATTGAACAGTTCACGAAGCTATTAGATGATGGTTGGGGTTGCTTAGATTTCACACCAAGACTCATGGGATAATACAAGATCACAAAAAAAGGCTCTAAGACAGGCAACAAAAAAGAAATCATGTCAACACATAACTTAGAAGACCCTTTGAAAGCATCCACCTCAACCACTTTAGACAAAGAAGAAAATTACACAACCTTTGATGACCTCAACAATAAAAAACCACCTAATCCAAAAGCAATGAAAAAGCTTTGTGGAAAAGTTTGTGAACTTATGAAACAACTTGGCTATAGTGGAAAAGGATGTGGTGCCAGAGAACAAGGTATTTGTGTCCCCATCAAGCCTAACACACAAGAAACATCTCATGGTCTTGGTTATTGTCCTTTGATAGAAATCACCAAGCCCTCACTCATCATCAACACTATCACAAACCATCCTTCTAAGCCGTCTTTAAATTTTGTACATCCTGAACTGATAGACACTAGTGGTCTTGATTTTTCTCCTTTTCCTTAAATGACACAAACAGACATCTTCACTTAATATAAATTTCATCTCGCATAACACTAATGATTTCAGTTCGTTAGATTTTACACCCTCCTATATAGGAGAGAAAAAAATCTCCCAATCTACAGAGTCTTGTGTAGATATGACATCTTGTACAACTAAGAAACAAGTATCTTTTCCAAAAACTATAGGACCACCTTCTACCACTGATCAAAAAGGTATCTTGTCTAGACTCCTCAAAGATCACTTGATATCCCTTCCTCCAAGAACTTGAAAGAAATTTTATTACAAGAATTCATTTTGTGCATATCATAGAGTTCATAGTCATTCTACTAATGAATGCAAGGCTTTGAGTAGTAAAATCCAACATGTTAAGGATTTTTGTGTTCTTCCTTACGTGGGGGCACCCCATTGCTCTAATTGATACTAATTCTCACTCTAGCATGCATTTCATCAATCATTTCGGCTCATCCTTGTCTTGCACTAAGTGGGGGCAAGGGGTTAAGTAGCCTTGTCCTCGTATGCCACTTGTCATTGCCTCTTTTGGCTAGTCGTTAACCTTTCATCAACATAAAGAGTAAGCTTGGGATGTGGACTACATGCCTTAAGTTGGCTCTCATGTGACATACTACCTTTTTCATGACGTAGCCTATTGGAAACATATGACTTGGCATAGGGCTTTCCAAGTAAGAACTCAAGTCTTCTTCTTGTACTTTAAAGCAATTTCTCATAGTAATGGTGTTAGCAACCTCTTTAAAGTGGGGGCATACATCGACACTTACATTTTATTGTGTGATGGGTATGTGTAGGATCATGATGGGCCAAAAAGTGGCAATATGATGGGTATGTGGCTGACAAATTTTTTTTTACCAAAAATTGATGAAACGAAAAGGGCTTTTAAAGGAGATTCTCATCTTTCCACCAATATAAATTATGCTTTACTTTGAATTTAATAAATAATTATTATTCATTTTCTATTTGAATTACGACTAAAGTCCTAGTTGATAAGCTGATTGAAAAAAATCTATAGCATTCAAAGGGTATCACATTTTTTGAATCCAAAAGATGTGCCACATTCTATGCTTTGCATACTATAGGATTAAAAAAAAAGAAAAATTGAATTTCATGAAGTTTTGACCAAGTTAAGGTGGTCAGACATATGATTTTTTATATTTTTTAAAAGTTGTAATAAAAATTTAATAATTAATTATTTACTTGGAAAAAAATTACAAAAAATATGCATCACATCAGGACATAAGGCCTCTACTTATATCTAAAATCTTATAAAAAAATATTATCATTTTATTGTGGTTAGTTGCTACAGATTCTATTCTTACATATTTTTGAAATAATATAGATAACTTATTCAATTTTTTATGACAAGTTTCTTGACTCTGATTTTTCTAATTTTTTTGCCACTTAAGGGCCTATTTTTCCATGATGATCCTGCACATACCTTGATTTTCTTTTTCTTGTGATATCATCTCTTGGAAACATTAGGTACAATGTTGCCTAGGATGAGACATTGCAATTGTCCTCTCTTGGAAACAAGATGAGGCCATTTGTGCTTTTCCTCTCTTTGAAGCATTAGGTACAATGTTCCCTAAGATGAGACCTTGCATGAACTAAGAAAAATCCCTTTGAACATTCCTTGCACTATTTTGCATTGACAATGTCTATGAGTGTCAAGCACACAAAGTTTTGCTTACCTCATAGAGCTCAAAAATCATTTTCATTGTGGTGCCTTATTAAAGTTATAAAGAGGTATAACTTTGGTATGGTCGAGTGGGAAGCCCATTACGAGGCATGACTTTTCCCCATAGCCACTCACATGTGTGTGACAACATATCGGCCGTATGTTTCTCAACTTTTAGGCCTTCTCACCCAATGGACAACCAAGAGTTTCGTCACCTCAGAGTGAGTGTGCATTGTCAGACAAATAGCCTAGATCTAATCCACATCATGTTAGACAAACAGTCGAAGCTTGATCCATGTTTTTATTTTCTCTTTTCTTTTTCTTCTAATTATTTCCATTGTATGATCATCTATCTTGTCTTGTTGCAAATCATTCACCTTGTGCATGTATTTTCATGCTTATGTTGGTTTGACTTAGGATCTTGGATCCCGAAGGTTTGTGCAACCTCTTTCGATATTTTTCATCCTTTTTTGTCCAAATTGGTACGATTGGACCCCTCTTCAATGTCTACTTTAGTCTAAGTTTGAAGCAAGTTCATCATCTCACTAAAGTGGGGGCTTAATATGTTCCTAAAAAGTGTATACCTGGCTTGATATGGGAATAATTGATGGCCAATTGGACATAATGATGGCTCAATCTAGTTTGTGAGGTTTTTTACACCTCCGCATTTGGTCTTGGACCCTTGCAAACTGAATAAAATGCATTTATCGATGTCTTGTAAAAGTGTTGTAAAAGACTTTCACACTTCTCTAGACTTAATGAACCTATTCTTCCCCTAATTCAATGTTATAAAATCTATTTAATTGCATCTTCACATTAATCTAGAAGGATTGTAAACTAAAATTGAGTTTAATCTAGTGTTGTAATGTGTCTTACACATTCACATTGGATTTTGTCCCTTTCTAGGCTATGTGGACCTCATTTTAATGATGTAAAGTGTATTAAATCACACTTTCACACTGAACTTTGTTCCCCAAGCCCTTATTACCCTTTACATCATCATTAATAGGCCCATGTGGCCCCATATTGTGCATCCCAAGGCTTAATTTGATCAAATACCTAGCAAAATCACAATATAAACCTATTTTCTTCACTCCCCGACAATCTAGCTAGGAAAATAGCCCCTGTGGGACCAAGTCGCCCATCTAAGCGAATTAGTCTCATCCAAGGGGGTCTAAGTCACCCAGCCTAGCGACTTAGTCCCATTTGGGCTATTTTCGAGGTTCAGGGAGGAAAAAATGGAATTGAAGTTTATTTTTCCCTCATGTCAGCCTTAGGGATCAAATTAATGGGAAAATAAGGTGGATTTCCTATATATACAAGCATTTGAACCCTAATTTATCATTAACTCATTTCATTATTCATTCATCATCAATCTCAAGTCAAGCAAGCTAGGGTTTTTACATTCTAAGTCATCAAGATAGCTTTTTCAGACATTCAAGGGTAGATTCTTCATCTTTCACTATAGAAAATCAAGATCTATCATCATGGCAAGTCTCTAACTCCATTATTTCATGCTTCATTACATTGCTTCTTCATTTTGGTTTAATTTCCTAAAAAGGGGTTTGACCAAGGCAAACCCCCATGCCCTAACATCCAACATTTCTCTCTCTTTCCTTATGTGTTTACAGATTTAGGTATCTTGAAGGCTTGGAAATCATTAAAGATTAAGTTGCAAATTTTTTGAAGACACCTCCTTGTTTGTAAAGCCAAAATATCCACAAAAAGTCTTCTATAGTGCCAAAAATCAGAGTTTCAAAAGCGGACACCTGTCAGGAACCGAAGTGTTGATCGAGGGCTTTCGTTTCCACTTTAAGATTTTTAGAAGTTCAGAAGTGGACTAATTCACCAACAATGGAGATTTAGTCCCAATAAACCTATTTTTTAGAGTTTTATGTAGTTTTGGATACCCATTTGGCTGAAACAAACTCCAAATCAATTTTTTCCATATCAGGGACTAAGTCACCCATATTGGCACAAGTGTCCCAGTTGACTTCTGCTTCAGGGTTTTCAGGATTCCAAACCTTCATCCCATGCTTTTTTAACTTCTAGTTGCACACCTTTAGTTTCATCAATTTTTGTTACAATTTACCTTCATCTCTAGGTGTTTTTGCATATCACACTGTGTTTTCAAACATCTTTCATTTCTTAGGTTTTGCATTAATAATCATCTTTCTTTATCAGTTCTTTGCATTTATGACATTTCATTTAGACATATTTCAATCATAGTAACATTAATCTTTAGTGAACCTCCAAGTTTTTGTGGGATACCTTTCTCGTTTTGGGTGAAAAGCCCTAGAAGTGTAAGAGAGAACCCTCCTGCAAAAAATTGCAGTTCATTTTACATTTCTTTAGTTTTACATTAATTATTCATCTCTTTTACCAGTTATTTGCATTGATACATATTTCAACTATAATAGCATTAGTCTTGAGTGAACCCCCAAGTTTTTGTTGGATACCTTTCTCCTTTTAGGTGAAAAGTTACCCTAGAAGTGCAAGAGAGAAGTGCCTACAAAAATTTGCAGTTTAGAAAGAAACAATTTTTTTTTGAGAATTCAATGTGAGATATAAATAATCAGTAATATTTGAAATTGTTTGATTGAGTCGAGAAATGGAAAGCATGCTAATAAGTTAATTTAAAATAACATGTGGTTAGTTTATAGTAGGAGGTAAATCTTATGATTTTGGACTTTACATAGGATAAAATAAATGGAGTAGATCATAATGAAGAGAGATGATGGAAAATAAATCTATATATTATTATAGATAATTAGATGGATATATCAAGCATATCGATACATATGTATAAAAGTTAAATCCAACATATGTGTGCATTGGAAGATATCAATTTGAATAGCCTAACTTGAACATATTATAAATCACTTAGTTTTTGCATAGAGATTATTTTATCTGTCTTCATTTAATTTGAGCATCGTAAAGAATTATAAACCTCATGTTATAGTCCACTTGTCTGTTCTTATCTCACATGCAATGTATGTGAGATTAAGAACCATTTGCATAAAATGGAAAATCGGTCTTTGTGTTTCCACATCGAAATTTATTAGTTGAAAATTGATTATGAAAATGTAAAATAAAACCACAGGTCATGTTGAACGAATCTTATTATTTGGATTGTATCCATTAATTTTAATTTTAAGTAATTAATCATTAATAACTTTATTTTTATTAATATGTAATATTTAATAATTTTAGTTAGAATAGTTATTTAAAATTCATTTTAATTAATAATTTTAGAAATGAAAAGTAAATGACAGATCATTGGGAATCCATAGTAAAATAATTCTCAATGAATATGATTTTTTAATAAATTTATTCTTTTAAAATTAGAATTGAAAAATTAAATAAAATTTAAATTTTTAAATAATTAATTTTTTTTAATAATAATATTTTCTCTTGAAATTCCAGGTATGATATAATTTCAGCTCTATGTTAGTTTTATATTTATTATACCTAGATGCACATTTATATTTGAACTTTTTGTCTAGGTTAATCAATCAATTGATAGATTATTATTTAGTTATCTGAATATACATATGCATACAAATACATGGTAGACTTGAAGTTGTGGATTAAATAGGATTCTCCTTTTTTAAAGAGTTATTAGTCATGCCTTTAATTACTAATAGTCAATAAAAAAGTATTCTTTAGAAAAATTCATTCCATAACTTTAGGTATGACATATTTTTTGCAATGCTTATGTTGCACTAGATAATTTATTACTTTGATGTTATTTGTTTTGATTATTTTTTATTTGAATATTAGTTATGATGGTCATCACTAATGAATTTTTCAAACAAGAAAGATCTTTAATATTCAATACTTTTTATAAGTAGCATTTAGTCCATGATTTTGGAAATAAAAACATTATTATGCATGTGATTTATGGGTTAGTAGTAGTAAAATAAAATGAAGAAAAGTAGAAAGGATTCAAAAGTAGTCAATTACAAGGAAATTGAAAATAAAAATATAATTTTTTATGAATTGCTTCTAGTAAAAACATGCTCCTTAATTGGTGTAGGAATTGTGGTTTGATTCTTCAGATATTAAAAATTTGAACAAATGGAAGCAAATAGATGTCCTAACACCAAATTAATTTTGAAAAAAATAAAAATTACTTAGATAAAAGAAAATAATAAATGGATGACCAAATAGAATAACAAATTTAATAATAAAAAAAATATGTAAATGCATTTATTGAGGAAGAAAGAAAAAATATTATATTAATAAATTTTATACCATTTGATGAGTAGAAAAAGGATTATATAGGGGAAAATATCACTTAGAGAGTAAAGATGTTCATAGCCCAATTGAAGATTCACTCGCACCATCTTTGATCCAAAAAAAATGAACAAACCTCACCAAAAGAAGAATGCAATGAAACGATACACATATTTTGCATTGTTAGAATAATTAAATTAAAAGGTATCCCTTGTTTTGAGGTGACATGACCAAAGTATCAAGTGTTATTATAGAGTATGTTATTATAGAGTATGTTTTTCAAATCCAAGTGTATAGAATGATTTGTGTACACATGTATCTATGTAACAACAAATATATGGCATTAAAAGAAAAAGCACAAAACCCACGCTCATTATCCTCCCTACCATATTGGCATCATGGAGCATCGTGGACTCTAGCCAAACCCCCGAGCAAGAAAAGTATGAAAATACCATGATAAATTTCATGGAGTTCTATCATACATCACACAATAACAAATTTGGGGAAAATCTAGTGTTTTCATATATAAGCTCTCATATTATACTGTTTTCTTTGTTGTGGTAACTTTAAAAAAAATAGGTGTCCTAACTTTTGAATGGTTTTGCATGCTTTAGCCTAGTTCCTACAAATAGAAGACAGGGGTATGTTAGTGGACGAGCAAGAAAAATAAAAAAGGAAGCATAAAAAGTAAGTATATGGGTAAAATCAATATAGACAATGTGAAACTAAAAATAATTAATAATATTTACAATTGGTTCAACGAATATATTTATTGATAATGGAAGTTTTTTTGTACTTAAATGCACTGTTGATGGTGTTTAACAAGGGTGACCAACATTTGATCAAGTTGTTGGACCATGAAAGAATTTGAAATGGAAAATTTACAATACACTAATTTTCTTGAATGCCTATTGTATCCATGCAACATTATAAAGGAAATAATATAGATATACAATAAAAGAGGTTAGAATTATCTGTTGTAAATAGAAAGAGATAAAATGGAACATTTTGAATACATGGAATCTTGGTAAAATAAATTCTATAAGCAATCTATTGGAGAAGTTGAAAAGAGAGCTATGGAAACAATGACAAATGCAATGGATAGAATAGAGTATTTTTTTGGTAGACAAGTGCATGCGAGAATGTGTGTCCATGTATATAAGCAGCAACCAATATATGATGGGAAAAAGCACTAAACCCGCACTCATTCTCCTCCCTACCATTTTGGCATCATGAAGCCTCACAGATTGTAGTCGAACCCCCAAGAAAGAAAGGAAAGTAAGGAGCATGGAAAATCTCATGGACTCTTATCATATATCACACAATAATAAAGTTCGGGAAAAACACGTGTTTTTAAACAAGATCTCTAATATTGTAGTATTTTTTTGTTGTGACAAGTTCACAGAAACAAGTATCCTGATAAAGAGTTGGCATCATGGGATTTGAAGATGGCTGGAGAAACATAGATAGATGGAATATATAGAAGAGTGTATAATAACTAAAAAGGTGCATCTAACTTCACAAACATATATACTGGTATAGATTTTGTTTTGAAAGTGCTTATATTTGCATTCCATGGCTAAGATGTATATGTAGAAATGTGTTTGCAAAACATGGGCACATATAACAACCAATAACCAGAAAGGAAAAAAAATGTAGTCATGTAGAAAATGAAAATCAGGCCAACCATGACATTGCAAATGGTTTAGTTGAATGGAGAAAAATACACCATTATCTTGTGCTCTTGGGGATAAACAATGTGATGTAATCAACAAATTGTTTGTCCTATCAGAAGCACATGATAGTGGTGTGTGGTTTCCCTCCATAATCACATAAACCACAATCTACAATGGTTGTGAAAGGGGAAATCTTAAATGGGATTTTTTTGTTGGAAAAAAATCATACATTTGACTTTTAAAAAGATATTGTAGTCTACCCATTGCATTACTGCATGTGTGTACAACTATCTTTTCAGCTTATCTAAAAGATTATTTACATACAATTGTTTATCAAGATGGAAATTTTCCCTAAAGTTATAACAAAATTTATATTATGCGAGTTTAAATGTATCTATCTAAAAAATAAAATTGCAATCTAAGGAAGCATATAGTAAAAGGGTATGTGCAGGATCATCATGGAAAAAATAGGCCCTTAAGTGGCAAAAAAATTACAAAAATTAGAGTTAGGCAACTTGACGTAAAAATTTGAATAAGTTATGTATATTATTTTAAAAATATGTAAGAATAGAAAATGTAGCAAATTGAATGTAGTTTCTAAACTACTAGGTTTGTTTAAAAAAAAATCTATTTGGTGAAAATTTGAAATTTCAATGAGTACTTAAATTTCGGGAAAAAATAAGAAGTAGGTGTCTGTAACCACCCTAATCACAATAAAATGATAATATTTTTTTATAAGATTTTAGATATAAGTAGAGGACTCATGTACCGATGTAATATATATATTTTTGTAATTTTTTTCCAAGTAAATAATTAATTATGAATTTTTTATTACAACTTTTGAAAAATATAAAAACTCGTATGTCTAACCACCTTTAACTTGGTCAAAAATTCATGAAATTCAATTTTTATTTTTTTAATCCTATAGTATGAAAATCATAGAATGTGACATGTTTTGGATTCAAAAATGTGATACAGTTTGAAAGCTATAGATTTTTTCAACCAATCTATCAATCAGGACTTTAGTTGTAATTTGAATAGAAAATGAATAATAATTACTTATTAAATTCAAAGTAAAGCATAATTTATATTTGTGGAAAGTTGAGAATCTCCTTTAAAACCCTTTTCATTTAATCAATTTTGGGTTAAAAAAACATCGTCAGCCACATACCCATCATATTGCCACTTTTTGGACCATCATGATCCTGCACATACCCAAAAATAGTTATCAAATTGACAAGCCAACTATTACATAGACTGCCAACTATTACATAATGAACAATTTTCTTTGGGGAACAAGAAAATAGAATATCATAAAACATATTGATACAACACAAGCAATCTATGTAACAATTGGCTTATTAATTCAAAATTCAAGCTACATTATTTGGCACTAAATATTATAGACAAAATAGAGAAATTGTAAAAGAACTATTAGAAAAACACTTAAGAATTAGAGGTAAATGAGAGATGATCAAAAACCCACATTAAACATATTGATACAAGACAAGCATTATATGTAAGATTTGGCTTGTCAATTCAAAATCCCTCACATGGGCAACCACTTACCATTCTATTTCCACGTATCGAGGCAACCAACTCCACCACCACCAACCCACATAAGTAGCAAGCTCCACTACTGTCATAAACAACCCCGGGCAGTTTGTTGCAGGGAGCTTCAAACAAATGAGGAAAAAATAATATCATGAAACATATTGATACAAGATTCGAGCTACGTTATTTGGTAGTAGATATTGAAGACAAATAGAGAAATTGTATAAGACGTATTAGAATAAAAATTCTTTGCTACTAAATATTATAGAAAAAAAGGAAAATTGCATTGGATTCCCTGAAACATAGACAGACACACACACACACACACACACACATATATTGAATTCCCTGTTCCATATTTTAAAATATACATATAGGAAAATATATATATCCATATATACAAACGAAGACCACTGTGGCTCATTTGACAATGCAACAATAATTTATATATACATATGTATATCTAAATAGATGTGTATACTATCTTTATTCTTATTTAAGTAGACTTTGATATAAAAAGAGTTAAAAATAGCATATATAAGTATTATTTAGCTTGTGAGAAAATCAATATAATACAACCATAGCATTGAGATGTTGTTAATAACATAGCATTTAATGGTGGAGAATGTGTAGCATGTTCTTAACGCCACAATGGCTCTTTCGACAATGCAATTGAATCAATATATTTTTGTGCACATTTCAAAGTATACTTTTCCACACCGCAACATTGAATATTGCATTTACTTCCTCCTACGTCATCGTACCACAATGCCAGGATGCATTAACTCTCACACGAGAAAACACTTACCATTCTTCTTTCATGTATTGAGGCAATAAACTCCACCACCGCCAACCCACATAATTAGCAAACTCCATGTCACCATAAACAACCCTGGGAAACTCACCAATGACCACTAGCGATTATTAATTACTAGTGCCAAGGAATTCTATTCACGACTGGGATGACAAAAATATCAAAAAAAATTTCAAACAAATACCCAATAAGTAAATGCCAACTGTTACATAGATTGATTGTCTTGTATCAATATGTTTCATGACATTCTCTTGTTCTCATCTGTTTGAAGCTTCCTATAACAAGTTGTTCATTGTTGTAGTTTAGCTCTTGTATTCTTCATATCTTAACGTAGGTAAATTTTTGTGTGCATTTGATTAAGGATTGTTCCCTCATGTATTTATTTGCTTGGCATGACACTTTACGAGTATCTTATTCTATTGTCCTTGTGACAAGAATTGCTTTTAAATTTCAAAATTCTAAAATTTTGTAGATTGGTATAAACTACAAACATAACATTGACCTGTAGCTTTGGACTACTTTCAATTTCTTTTGGTTTGTCTATGTTTTTTGGCCTCTGGTTATTGTTCCTTGTTATCTTTGTGCATCTTTGGTACTATACGCATTTTGTATAGTAGAAGCTCTGTATAAAAAAATGTTCATAGCCATAGTTTACACCTTCTATTCTCCATATGTTAAAGTTCTATTTAAAATGGGTTTTTGAGCATCTGTCATTTGAGAAATTGTAAAAGAGTTGTTAGAAAAACACTTAAGAATCACAGGTAAATGATAGATGATCGGAAACCCCCATTAAATAGAAATTTAAGAGATGTAGGAAAACATACACAGACCAAAAAAATTTAAAGCAGACCAAAGGTTTCCATTCATTTGTCATTTACGTCTAATTATTAAGTGTTATCCTAATACCTCTTACAACTGTTACATAGACTACTTGTCTTGTACCAATATGTTTCATGATATTCTTTTTTCCTCATCTATTTGAAGCAAGCATTATAACAAACTATTAATTTTTGTCATTATTATTTTTAGATGGTGAGAAAATATATTGATTAAGTTGCATTATCGAAAGAGCCATTGTGGTGTTTGTTTGATAACAAACTATTGTAGAAATTGTCGCCTTCAGCTCCATTTTATAGCATATTTGAGGGTTTTTAAACTGTTATGATCTAGAATTTGTAAGTCATTTTACATGCATATTTTGCATAAATTATTTTTCTATAATATTTAATACCAAGTAATGTAGCTCGAATTTTCAATTAAGTCTATGGCATTATTCCCCTTTTGCATAGATTATTGCATCATATAATTGTTGTCATAATCTTAAGAAAATAGGCATCGTCATAAAGAACTGGGTTTAAATAATTGATTTGGGAAGTTGAAAAGATAGTTGTATAAGTGTGGAGAAATGTAGTCGACAAAATGCATGTTGTGTATTTGTAACACTCAATATATGATGGTGCAAGGAAAAACCACAAAACCCATGCTGGTTCTCCTCCCTACCATATTGGCATCATGAAGCCTTATGGGTTCTAGGTAAACCCCCGAGCAAGAAAAGTATGGAAGACCCATTATAAATTTAATGGAGTCATATCATATTTTAGACAATGGTGAAGTATGGAAAATTTGGATGTTTTCATAAATTATTTCTTATATTGTAGTATTTTTCGTGGTGTAACAATTTTAAAAAGATGGGCATGTTGATAAAGAGCTGCTTACAAATAATTTTTTCCATAAGCTGAAAAGAGAATTGCAGAAACATGGACAAAAGTAATGTGTACATTAGACTATGTTTATTTTAGTCAAGTGCATGTAATAATCCATGCATGCATGTATATATATATCGCAACAAATATATGACGGTGAAAGGAAAAAGCATGAAACCCAATCTCGTTCTCCTCCCTACGACATCAGCATCATGAAGCTTTGTGGGTTCTTGCCAAAATCCCAAGCAAGTAGAGTATGAAACACCAATGATAAATTTCATGGAGTTTCATCATATATTACACAATGAGGAATTTGCAAAAAAATTGTGTGTTTTAATATATGATTTCCTTTTTCTAGTGCTTGTTTTGCTACAATAACTTTAAAAAAAAGAATGTTAATAAAGAATTGGGAAAGATGGAACTTGTTTGTAATGTCGATAAATATAGGAAAAGAAGAATACATGGGAGATCTTGTTTCAAAGAAGATCCAATTCTGTGGATGAAATACCCAGATATCATTAAAAGGAAGACATCAAAGAAATATCAAAGGTTTTTCTTCAAAGCATAGAATGCATATAAATAACTTTATAAAAATACATGATTTTGATATGTACTGGATCCTATCTAGCCATGCAGGAAGAAAAGGGTTGAATTTTTGAACTTTGTAAAATATAAATTTATAAAACAAACCTTGTTTATGGTTACAACTATGGTCATATTTTAGGTACCAATTATCCCATAGATGGGATTCAGATCTCCTTGTCCATCCATGCTTGCATTGAACCCAACATGATATTACTGCAAAGAAACATTTTATTTGAATCTATCATAATATATATCTCTAGTTAGATGTGTGTGGAATGGAAAAAAGACACTGCAAAACAACTTACAACAACAACAACAGGAGACAAAACATTGTAGATTGTCGAGCACAACACTTGTTAAACCCTCCAATATGCTCTCTAACAGAGGTGGATGGTAGGATTTTACCATTCTTTCCCCATTAACCAAGGCAACCACCTCCACCATCGCCAGCCCACGTGGTAAACAAACTCCACCATCGTTGTGAACAAGCCGAGGAAAGCCATTGCAAATTGCATGGATTTTTATCATATATTAGACTAAAATGAATTGTAGACAAGACTATATATTTCTGAATGTAATATATAGGAAGAGGAAAATAGTGAAATGGTCAAATGAGAATTCTATAGATCAATATTTTCCAAGTATTTGAATCAAATAAAACTAATTGAAAATATAGCAAGAACACATAAGAATATGTGTAAGCAAAGCATGGACGACAAAGGAAAAAACTCAAAGTATATAGGCACAAAAAATGGAAAATAGAACATAGTTGTAGAATTTTAAACTTATTAGTGAAATGCAACACAATTTTTTTGAGAATGTGTCTAGAGTACATGTGCATATATAGTTTAATATACTGCAATTTTCAAAACATGTTAGTGATTTATAGAACTTTCGGCTTCTACTTATTGTTGATTGGTATCTCTATGATTCTTAAGTGTTTTTCTAATACCTCTTTTACAATTTTCCAATTTGTCTATAATATTTGGTACCAAATAATGTACTTTGAATTAGGTGCAACATTAGAGTTATTTGTTTTCTTTGCATCTTTCTCAACTTTAGACATGGAAGATGATTTTGTTATTGTTTGCTAGGTTTTATAATCTTAGCAATATAATTTGTTTTAAATTCACCATGAAAAAATGCACACAACAATGTTAATCTATAGAACTTCCTTTCATTTAATAGTGCAACATGTGGAACATGTTCATATGAAAGACATAAAATTGTTTGTAGTTAGCCAATACAATATATTTATCATAGTTGAATACATTGGAAATATGCAAAATAGTGCATAGAACTATTTGAAGTATTAACTTGTTATATTTGCACATTTTTTGCGGTGTGCTGGTCAGATCCAAACATACTGAAAAAGAATAGAAATAGGATATACAAATAGCATTCTACAACATTGCAATCAAATATTGTTAATAAGAAAGCATTTAACAATGCAGTATGTGGAACATGTTTATAGTAAAGTTGTAAAATTGTCTATACTTTGCCACTACAATCTGATTATCATAACTGAAAACATTGAAAAATACCAAAAATAGTGCACAAAACTATTTCAAACAATCAGTTGTCATATCTACACATCTTTAGCGTTATGTTGATCAGACCCAAAAATACTCAAAAACAACCCAATAGAATTCAACCATAGTATTCAGCGATGTAACATTAAGATGTTAATAACAAAGCATTTTACAATGCAGTATATGCAACATGTTCATAGAAAAGTTGGAAAATTGTTTAGATTGTGCCAGTACAATGTGTCTATTGAAAGTCAATACATTGAAAAACACCCAAAATAGTGCAGAAAACTATTGTAAGAGCTTTGAAGCACATGATCATAATTTAAGGAAACCATTCAATAGTATCCTTCATATTATGCTGGTAATTACAATGAAACAGTGAATGTATTAGTTTATGTATGCATCAGTTAGATTCCTAGTATGGGTCTTTTTTTTACATTGGAGATAATGTTGCTATTCAATGATTATGAAGGGAAGAAGCGAATTTAGAATAAGTATGGAAGAACTAAAAATCCCAACATATAAAAAGAATCAAGAATCATAGTGACAATGCAAACTAAAAACAATGTGGGCACCATATTAAGATCAAAAGCATGGGAGCTCAATGAATGTGTGAATATATATTTGCAAAAAACAAGTCTTAGCATCCCATAATGAGCATAAAAAAGGAAATACAAAGAGAAATGTTGAAAAGTGGAAAATAGAAGTCAAAGAGTGGCCTCGTTGGTGTAGCCTTTTTCTGAAACAAGGCTAGCTATCTTTACTATATCTGAAAGAAACAATTTACACTCTGCTTAGAAATCAAGTTTTTTTGCTTTGATAATGGTTGTTTTCAACCGCTCCTCAAAATTGTAAGTGACTTTTTTGATCAAGGCAGTAAAGATGTAAGGTTTACAAGAAAGGCCTTTAATAACAACAACAAGATTTGTTGAAGAGTCAGAGCTATGCTACAACATTTAGAGGCATTTTTCTGGAATTTCTAGTAAACTAGTGGAATCTTCATCAAAAGCAATACACCAAATGTTGGTTGAATGGTCTTGCAACTTTAACTGTAGAAGGTAGCGATAGTTGCATTGCTCAATTTCCATCTGGCAGCAATCACAAAACCAGACATGAGCATGGGGGCATGCGCATTTTCTTTTGCATTCTTTCCAATTAACCAGCAAGGGGCAAGCAAGATAACAAAAATACTCAGTTTTTACAATTTCAATGGTTGCTTTAAAAATGGCTTCAACAGTTTTTGGCAAGCCAATGCAGTTGTTCAAGATGAATGCAATAGTAACTCTATCATTTGAAGGATGAAGCCTACGAGGTGCAAAAGAAGATGAAACCATATGTTCTACTTTGATTGGGCCGATGGATCTGAGAGTGTTTTCCTCATGAATAGAAGGGTTAATGTTGAGGACTATTGTTGTTGATGTGTTGATAAATTTTCCATTAAAGTAGCCCACATAGCCACCCTACACAAAAATTATGACTATATCACCAAAAATATACACCTGCTCCCAGACATCACCTTTTTCTTGCCAACTTGGGCCCCACAAATTAACATCAATGAAACAAGCAAAGATATCATATAGTTTAGCAGTTCATTGGATCGTTTCAGATCCATTTTTCCTACGAACAGTTGATATGTCACTGACATGGACTACAATGCCAATAATATCAACCAAACTATTATCAGTATAATTGGTTATCTCACTAACTGGAAAAAAGGTTGAGGTTTTTTTTGTTACAGAGATGTCATCTTCACGCTATTTTAATGTTGAATTTTCATCCAAGGCAATTTCTAGATTACTATTTAATTTATTGATTTTTTTATTTGATTCCTTTACCAAACCTCTTGATATTAATAAGTTGCACCTATCTCAACTCGACCATAATGCAGTTCAACAATATCATCGTAACGCAAATTTTTGTCCCCTCCATATCTATAATGTCAAAACTAAAAAGTTGGCCTTCACATCTTTGTCTATGGAAATGGTACATCTCTCTCATGTGTGTTACATGCCCTTTGACTATCAAAACATTTTGATAAATGTTCAAAGATTTAATAGGGTTGGCATTTGGAGGACTATTTTGTTGTTGAGGGGACAACTACACACCAAATTTAGGGGTCTATTTAGAAGGAGAAGCTAACTCTACTCCCAATTTTTTTTCTTCTTAGTGCTTGGAGAGATACTTAGAGGTCCCAATTATTTGACAATCTGACATAATGACAACTAAGCTGAATATGATTAAGGCCCTAAAAAAAAGGAAAACAATAAATTGGACACATTATATTAGGCACATACGAAGGAGAAAGGGAATTTTAAAAAATATAGAAGAAACAATGCAGCCCACCTTGAATCCTAGACATTTCTACAGATGTAGTCTCACAAAGATATGAGGGACCCTATTTTCAAGGCACCTAAAAAAAAAATTCATTGCATTTGGAAGGAAAAGTTCCTATTTGCATATGGTGTCCATCAAACAAGACAACCTTGTATCATTCAACATGCCCTTCATCACCACCAAATTTTTTAAAGGACAAGACCTGAAGGACCGAAGAGGGAACGACATCTCTAGCATTGATGGAATGAATTGCAAATGAAGTCAAACTTGGTTGTTTCATTGTAGCCTACAAAGACAAGTTCATTCAAGGAAAATGTACCTAATCACACCAATTGGATAAAAGGAGTAAGGAAAGCAAAGGCTACAAAGAGATATTTTTATGTGTTAGAAAAGATCAATGCATATCTACTTTCACATCTATATGCTTTACCAAGGTCAGCCATGTGTGTACACACCTAAAGGCCAATAAAATTAGAAATATAAATAAGAAAGGGTATGTGGTGTGCATTTCTATATTTGAGAATCCTAAAATTAAAGAAACTAAAAGGAAATGTTCAAGTTGAATAAAAATGAGGAAGGAAACAATAACAACAAATTTGCAATCAGTATAATAAAAAGAACATATAGACTTACAGAATCAGGATCTAGAGGCTGGTGGTTGGTACCCTCAGAGCCACACTCTACAATAGACCATGTGGGGGATGTGACCAAATCAATCACCAAATCAATTTTGGGGGGCTCTGGAGATCCATCTACAAAGCCCAATTCCACAAACATAGTTGTGGCAACTTTTACAGGGAGCAAATGTTGCAATTATAGTTGATTGATTAGGAGCTCTATTTCACAATAAAAATAAAAGATTAATGTATTGCAACGTCCAATGACAACTGGTAGAAAACTTAGAAATATTGATAATCTGCCAACCATTTTACTACTTTGATTAAATGAAAGGGTATGTGTAGGATCATCATGGAAAAAATAGGCCCTTAAGTGGTGAAAAATTCAGAAAAATCAGACTTAGGCAACTTGACGTAAAAATTTGAATAAGTTATCTATATTATTTCAAAAATAAGTAAGAATAGAATCTATAGAAAATTGAATGTAGTTTCTAAACTACTAGGTTTATTTTTTATTTTTTAAAATCTATTTGGTGAAAATTTGAAATTTCAGTGCAATAGTACTTAACTTTCAAGGAAAAATAAGAAGTAGGTGTATGTCTAACCACCCTAACCACAATAAAATGATAATATTTTTTATAATATTTTAGATATAAGTAGAGGACTCATGCCCCGATGTGATTCACATTTTTTTATAATTTTTTTCCAAGTAAATAATTAATTATGAATTTTTTATTACAACTTAAAAAAAAAAAAAAATTGTATGTCTGACCACCTTAACTTGGTCAAAACTTCATGAAATTCATTTTAAACAAAAATCCTATAGTATGTGAAGCATAGAATGTGACACATGTTTTGGATTCAAAAAAAGTGATACCGTTTGAGAGCTATAAATGTTTTTCAATCATCCTATCAATCAAGACTTTAGTAATAATTCAAATAGAAAATGAATAATAAGTATTTATTAAATTCAAAGTAAAGCATAATTTATATTGGTGGAATGCTTAGAATCTCCTTTAAAAACCCTTTTTGTTTCATTAATTTTTGGTAAAAAAAAAGTTGCCAGCCACATACCCTACACATACCAATCATATCACCACTATTTGGCCCATCATGATCCTGCACATACCTAAAAATGGGTATACCCATTCCAATTTTAATACTCTCCAAATAGTAGGAAATACAATAAAAAGAATAAAAATGATAAATACAAATGTATATATCCCTATATACATATTTGTTTATCTTTGAGGTTGCTTATATATGTATGCATGTAGTTTTTACTATATTTCTATATATACTTATATGCAGATAAATGTATATGTTGCTAGCTGGTCCCTTCATCCTTTCTTATCCAAACAATAGGATATACAACTATAAGAATAAAAATGATCAAGTACATATATGCATTGAATTTCCCCTTTGTCTGCACATTTAAAAAAACACATAACCAGATATATATCCATATGTACACATGCATATATCTATTTATATATACACTGCTATATCTAAATAGATGTGTATACTATATTTATTCCTGGCTATGTAGTCATTGACATGCCAAGCAAGGACTTGTGTAAAAATGGGCATAATGTCAAAGGTGCAGAGCGACAAGAAGGAGCAATAAGCAGAGGGAAAAAGTTTTGCAAGTTAGCAACATATTTTAAACATTGTAGCCTATTAAAATATATATGCAAGAAGGGGCTCTTGGCCACCTTGGAAAACAAAAGTAGAATGTAATAGTTGACATTTACCTATCGGCTATTTGTTTCAAATTTTTGTTAGTATTTTTGATAGCCCAACCATGAATGGAATTTATCAGTGTCAGAAATTAATATTCACTGATAGTCGAAGGGGAGTTCACTAGGTTGTTTATGATGATGTGGATTTTTCTAATTACGTGGGTTGGTGGTGGTGGATTTGGTTGCCTCGATACACAAAGAAGAATGGAAAGTTTTTGCTCACATGAGGGTTAATGCATCATGGTGTTGTTGTAGGAAAGCACAGGAGGAAGTAAATGCAATATTCAATGTTGTTGTGTGGGAAAGTATACTTGAAAATGTGTCAGAAAATATATTGATTAAGTTGCATTGTCGAAAGAGCCAATGTGGTGCTATGTTATTTTTAACTCTTTTTAAATCAAATTCTACATAAATACGAATAAAGATAGCATACACATCTATTTAGATATATAAATGTGTATATATAAATTGTTGTTGCATTGTCAAACAAGTCACAGTGGTCTTGGTATGTATATATGGATATATATCTTCCTATATGTATATTTTTAAATATGAAACGGGGAATTCAATACACATATATATACATATATGTATCTTTTTATGTTTTGGGGAATTCAATACAATTTCACATGAGGGTTAATATATCCTAACGTTGTTGTACGATGGCACAGGAGGAAGTAAATGCAATATTCAATGTTGTAGTGTGACAAAGTATAAAAACATACACGGGAAAATGTTGGAAAATAACATTGGACAACATTAATTTTCACATATAGTTCACATTCCATACCATTCCCTTTCAATGGATTTTAAGTTAAATTTATCACAAGCAAACCAAGCAATAAGCTATAAAAAATGTGTATAGCACCGAAGATGCACAAAGATAAAAAGGAACAATAACCAAATGGAAAAAAAATACATATAGACCAAAAAATATTTAACGCAGTCCAAAGGTACAGGTTAATGTCATGTTTGTAGTTTATACCGATCTACAAAATTTTAGATTTTTGAAAGTTAAAAACAATTCTTGTCACAAGGAAAATAGAATAAGAAACTCCTAAAGAGTCATGTCAAGAAAAAAAAATACATGAGGACACAATCCTTAATTAAATGCACAAAAACATTTACCTACCTTAAGATATGAAGAATACAAGAGCTAAACTATGGCAATAAACAACTTGTTACAAGGAGCTTCAAATAGATGAGAAAAATAGAATATCATGAAACATATTGATACAAGAAAAAAAATCTATGTAATAGTTTACTTATCAATTCAAAATTCAAGCTACATTATTTGGCACTAAATATTATAGACAAATAGGGAAACTGCAAAAGAGTTAGTAGAAAGAGACTTAATAATCACAAGAAAATGACAGATGATCAAAAACTCACATTAAATAGAACTTAATACAAAAAACATTGAAAAATATCAAAAACAGTGTATATAACTATTTCAAATGATCAGTTGTCATATCTACAGATGTTTGACATTATGTTGATCAGACCCAAAAATACTCAAAAACAACCAAATAGAATTCAACTATAGTATTCAACGGTGTTGCATTTAGATGTTAATAACAAAGCATTTTATAATGTAATATGTTATAGACAAATAGGAAAATTGTAAAAGAACTATTAGGAAAACACTTAAGAACCACAGGAAAATGACAGATGATCAAAAACCAACATTAAATAGAACTTTTAAATATGGAGAAATATTCAACTTGAGAGACATAAAAGCGGTTTACATTATGACAATATCATAGGATGGACTATCAAGAGGATGTATTCTCACTTGCAATCAATCCAAGACATAAAAATGACTAAATATAGGATTATTCTAGACCATTTGTCAATATGATAGGATAATGGTTGTTAAATTTTAGATTTTAGGTCAAATTATATGTGAAATTAAGATAAATTAAGCATTAAGACTTTGCATTTACAACAAGAGAAATACAACATCAAATAAACCCGCTATAGAAATGATACAAGAATATACCTTATTGACATTAAAAATCTAGCAATAGTAGAACTTACTAAAAATTAAATATTCAATATTGTATGTTGATCCTTAAATGAAGATCAAAAATATTGTAATGAAAAATCTCATGGAAGATAAAAAATTTAGAGATTACAGGTCATCATATATTTCACCATAAATTTGAAGGTACATCATACATTTTAATGATAATGAATAGTTTGTTATGGGATACTGTAAAAAAGAATACCAAGAAACATATTGAAACAAGCAATCTATGCAATAGTTGGATTGTCAATTGAAGATCCAAGATACATTATTTGGTACTAAATATTATATAAAAATAGGAAATTTGTAAAAGAGCTACTAGGAAAACACTTAAGAATCATAGGAAAATGACAGATGATCAAAAACCCACATTAAATAGAACTTTAAAATATGGAGAATAAAAGAGGTAAACTATGATAGTGAATAGTTTGCTTTGCGGATCTAGAGAAAATAATATCATAAAACATATTAATACAACACAAGCAATCTATGTAAAAGTTGGCTTGTCAATTCTAAATTCAAGATACATTATCTGGCACTAAATATTATAGACAAATAGGGAAATTGTAAAAGAACTATTAGAAAAACATGGATACATATATATATATATATACATATACACATATATACATATATATATATCTATATATATATATATATATGATTTACATATTCTAGAGCACAATAGTTTTAAAACCCTCCAATCTGCTATAAAATGGAGGCGAAGGCGATGATTTTTACAATAGTCTGCTATCAAACCAACACCACAATGGCTCTTTCAACAATCCAACTTAATCAATATATTTTCTTGCACATTTCAGAGTATACTTTCCCATACATATATATACATATATATACATATATATACTCTGTGCATCTTTGGTTTTATATGAATTTTGCATAGTTTGTTGGTTGGTATGTTTCCGATAGATTTAACTTCAAATCCTTCCAAAGAGAATGGTATGCATTGTGAACTGTATGTGAAACTTAATGCTTCCAAACATAGATAGATACATATATGCATATATATATTGAAGACAAATAGAGTAATTGTATAAGACATATTAGAATAACACTTGATAGCCACTAAACTAATATAGAAGAAAAGGAAAATTGGAAAAGAGCTATTAGAAAAACACTTAAGAATCACAAGAAAATGGTAGATATTCGAAAACCAACATTAAATAGAACTTCAAAATATGGAGAATAGAAGAGGAAAACAATGATAATGAACAATTTGTTATGGGGAACTGAGAAAAGAATATCCTAAAGAAAAGTTTGTTATGGGGAACTTCAAATAGATGAGAAAAAATGAATATCATGAAACATATTGACACAAGACATATAAAATTTTCCATCAAGAAAAAATAACCATGACAATTAACAGTTTGTTATAAGGAGCTTCAAACAGATGAGGAAAAAAGAAATTCATGAAACATATTGGTACAAGACAACCAGTCTATGTAATAGTTGTAAGACGTGTTAGAATAACACTTAAGAATCACACATAAAGAAAGATGAATGGAAACCCACATTAAATAGAACTCGTAAAGCCATTGTGTAGCATTAATCTGTGCAAAATGGGTATAATGCCACAAACTTAATTGAAAATTGAAGCTACATTACCTAGTACTAAATGAAGAACAATTTTTTATGGGGAACTTCAAATAGATGAGAAAAAAATAATATTGTGAAACATATTGATACAAGACATATAACACATTCCATCCAGAGAAAATAACCACGTCAATTAACAATTTGTTAAAAGGAGCTTCAAACAAATGAGGAAAAAAGAATATCATGAATAAAATATGGAGAATAGAAGAGGAAAACTATGATAATCAATAGTTTGTTATGGGGAACTGAAAAAAAATTATATCATGAAGAACAGTTTGTTATGGGCAACTTCAAATAGATGAGAAAAAATAATATCATGAAACATATTGATACAAGACATATAACATGTTCCATCCAAACAAAATAACCTCGACAATTAACAATTTGTTATAAGGAGCTTACAAAAAATGAGGAAAAAAGAATATCATGAAACATATTGGTATAAGACAAGCAGTCTATTAACAGTTGTAAGAGGTGTTAGAATAACACTTAAGACTCACACATAAATGACAGATGAACAGAAACCCACATTAAATAGAACTCATAAAGCTAATGGGTAGCAATAATCTATCCAAAATTGGAATAACGCCACAAATTTAATTGAAAATTAGAGCTACATTGCCTAGCACTAAATATTATAGATTTAAACAAAGATTTTGGGACCTGAAATGCTTGTTACCCTTCTAGGGTTTTTCACCTAAAAGGGTAAAGATTTGGAGCCAAAATGCAATGTTACATTCAAATATGGATGTGATATGGGTGTAATGTGTCTAAATAGGATGATATAAATGTAGAAAACTAAAGAAATATATTGATTATTAAGTGAAGACTAAGTCAATGCAAGTTGTTGGAAAAGACATTGTGATATACAAAAACACTAAGAAATGAAGGTAAATTGTAACAAAAATCGATGAAACTGAAAGTTTGCACTTGGGATCTTGGTGGAGTCTAGAAATGACTTCTAAAATGCTCTTGATGCTGAAAATTTAGCCTACAGTGACTCGTTTGCCATTCTGGGTGAATTAGTCCTAGATTTGGGAAATTGTTTTGAAGCCTGTTTTAGACAAATGGGTATCCAAAACTGTAGAAAACCTTTTTTAGGCCTAGCAGTGGGACTCATTCACTACCAATGGTGAATCAATCCACTTTTGAATTTCTAAAAATACAAAAGTGGAAACTAAAGTCCTCGATCTGCACATCGGTTCTTGATAGGTGTCTACCTCTGAAAGTCTGATTTCCTGGTCTGAAAGTGACTTTTGTTGATATTTTTCCTTGTTCAACAAGGAGATTTCTTCAACAACTTTGCAACTTTATCTTTAATGATTTTCAAGCCTTCAAGATGTCTAAATCTATAAACACACAAGAAGAGAAGGAGAAATGTTGAATGTTAGGGCATGGGGGTTTGCCTTGGTCAAACCCCCTTTAGGTAATTAAACCAAAATAGAGAAAGAATGTAATGAAGCATGAAACAATGGAGTTAATACCTTTCCATGATGTTTTATCTTGAATTTTTGCAGCAAAAGATGATGATTTTTCCCTTGAATGTCTTAAAATTGATCTTGAATGACTTGGAATGATAAAACCCTAGCTCGCTTGAGAAGAATAATGAA
>VDFB02168974.1:0-17147 GCA_007258455.2 Sequoia sempervirens
AAAGACTGTATTATTTGAGAAGGCTTGGGAGTTGTAAATATGCCCTTTTATAAGTTCACAGGCCTTCCAAAGGATCTTAAAGACCATAGACCTTGCATGAAAAATTGGGTGTCTATAGCAAATGAGGTCACTTAGAGGGAGCCCCTTCCATGTTTTGGCATGCTTTGGAACTCCCCTTTCAATGTTGTTCATGATCAATATTTTCCAAGGTGCCTCACCCTCCAAAGCCCTTGAGATCCACTTGGAAGCCAATACAATTCCTTGGAATCTTAGGTCTTTCAACCCTAGCCCACCATCAGCCTTGCTTAAACAACACCAATTGCACCTTACAACATGCTTCTTTTCTTTCCCTTTCCCATCAAACCATAGGAACCTCCTAACCTTTTTCTGGATTTCATCAACCTTATATATACTAAACAACTAGTATATATTGTATGAGGAAAGAATTTTTTTGCAAGCCTGTACTCTTCTAGCCAAGGATAGGGGTTTCCTATTCCAAGTGCTAATTTTCTTGTCTATTTTTGCATGAATCTAGAGCCACATTTCTCTTAGATTAGGGTTAATAGAGAATGGAATACAAAGTTACCTGAATTTTTTTAGGGCTACCCCATTGCATACCATACTTAGCCAACCAATTTGGGGGTTCCTCTTTCTAACCTAGCATAAAAAAATTTGCAGTGGAAACATTTGATCTAGAAGCAACACAAAAAATATCTATTTTTTTCATGAGGTTCACTATATTGCTTTCCTCCAACAGTGGAAACAAAGCAGTAGCTTCTACAAACTATATGCTAAGAAGGAATTCTTGGTTAGGAAGAGTAATACCTTGTATCCATGGGGTATCATTGTCCATTATTAATATAAAGTGCAAAGCATCTAAGGCTATCACAAAAAATGTAGGGGCTAGGGGGTATTCTTTCCTTATAGACCTCTCTAGATCGATTTCCTTTGAAAGAGTCCCATTAATGTCTACTTGGGACACTACATCCTGGAAGAGAGTTTCCACCATATTGCATAAAGCTTTTGGGAACTCGAAGGCACTCAACATTAGTCTAATAAACTCCCATTCTATTTGGTCATAAGCTTTCTCAAATTCTAGCAGTGCCATTGTTTCCTCTTCTCCTATTGCTCTTGCCCACAACATGGCCTCCCAGCTAGTGATTAGATTTTCAAGTATATATATACCTTTATTAAACCCTATCTGGGTATTGTTTATAAATTTTGGTAGAATATTCACAAGTATTTTGGCCATAACCTTTGCTAGAATTTTGTAGAAGAAATTCAACAAAGTTATTGGCCTCCAATTCTTTATTTGATACTTGTTTCATTCTTTAGGAATTAGTTTTATTATTCCCTTATTGATATTTTTCCCCAGTGTGCCCTTTGTGAAGGCCTCTTTATATACATCATATAAGTCATCTATGATCCATTCACTAACAGTTTTGGAGAACTCAACTAGGAGTCCATCAGCACCTGGAGACATGTCATTCTACATTGAGCTAATGGCTTGCTTTATTTCTTCTTTTGTAATATCCTTACCTGGCTCTTGTGCTTCTAATATTGAGATCTATTTTGGGATACTATCCTTTATCATATTGCTTGCATTCTTACAACCTTCCCTCCTACAATCAAAAGTGAATAGTTGTTATAGAAATTGTAGAACTAATCTTTTATATCCTCTTGTTCTATGAAGGTTGTCCCCTCCACTTTTATTTTCTCAATGTGTTCTTTTATGTTCTTTTCCTTTAAGTATATGAAGAAAAAATTTGAGCCTTTGCACCCATTTTGCAACCAATTAATTTTGGATCTCACTTTGAGTCCTTGAATTTAAAAGTTTTGGATTCACCTTAATGCATCCTTGGAAACCCTAAACCTATTGTCTAGGTCCGCATTCTCAGGGGTTTTTTGAATACAACTTTCTATTTTTAGGAGCTCTTCTTGTAACAAATTTTCTGCTTTTCTTCTATCAAGGGCTTTCTTTTTACGTATCACTTGAAATAGAGATTTCCACCCTTTGGTGTTCAGCTCCCATCTTTCCAAAGAACTCAGGCCTTTATACAGTCCTTGATTTATTTTTCTAAGAGCCCCAATAGCATCCAAGCAATCGTTATCCTTCAATAGAGTTGTATTAAGAATGAAGCCCCCTCTTCTCCTTGCAACCTTGCCCACTGTCTTTATGAGAGAAATCTTGCTTTAATAGGGTAGTGATCATACTTTTATAAATGCCTTAGGAGGACTTTTAGAATTTGCCCCATTTTTCCATTATATGTCCGCAATGAAGGAATTCTCATTTTAGATAAAATATGTCTAGTGGTGAGGTGAATCCTCCTATTACCCTTTTGGCAGTTGCAGTGAACCAAATACTTGGGTAATCCTTTTTCTGACCACCAATTGGATCACCCAATTTTACCTTGGCCTTCATTTTTTACCAAAAAAATTTCTCATTTCCGTTCCACTCCATGTCAATTCCTTTGTTTTTGTCTTCCTTGCTTTTAACCATATTTAAATCTCCTCCAATTATCCAGGGGATGTTTTCTAGGTTGCACATCCATTTCTAGAGTTTAATTCATTTATTGTATTCATTATGGGCATAGATTGAACAGATTCCCACAGTTTAATCTTCTAATTTCAAGTTGATCCAAACAACCCTATTACAAGGGAAGACCCCAGTGTTTGATATCAGATTCTTCCATTTATATGCAAGGTGCTAAAGTTTGAAGCATCCCTCCAAATGCATTGGAGGTTGGATTCAAGTGAGAAATCGTTTGACTTGAGTTCTTGCAATAGGATCACATCTTTAGATTTACACTTCCCCACAAATCTTCTCACCACATATTTTCTATTAGGGGATTCAAGTCCCCTCACATCCCAAGAGATGAGATTAAGAGCCATCTTGATCAGATGGGGGGGTTAAGTCCTTTTCAGGCTAAAAAGACTCAAAAAATTTGGGAACTTTGTTATCTACCTCCATCATTTTAGCCATTGGGATTTGAATGACAACACTTAACTTTTTCCTCTTGGGTTGTGACAAAGTTTTCAGGTTACCTTTCCCAATCAAGATTAGAGCCCCTTACTCCTTTCTTGGCATTCTAGCCCTTCTTTTACCCATTGAAATGATAACACTCTCATTTATCCCTATGGCTGGGGTAGTCTTAGATAGTTTTGGTTTAGAAAAACTGTCAAGTTTTGGATTTAAGTTCTCTTTGTAGCTTCCACCTTTGCCATCAAGATCTAACATACCCATACACTCCTTTGGACCATCAATGGGAAACAAGGGAATATTAGTATCATTATCTCTGGGTAGCCCATTGGTGGAACAATGTAGAGTGTCGGTCTACATGGTCTTCGCCTCAAAGGTGGAAAGGTTTTACTTTAGCTAGGTTCCCTTGGAGTAGCTCACATTCAAAGGAAACCTCCATAGCTTTGGTTGAATTTTTACCAGGGTTGTCCCAACTGGTGCAACCACCCACTACACTTGGTTCCTTTAACTTTTCTAGTGCAAGTTGTTGGGAGGTCTTCCACACACTATTTGTAGTGCCAAAATCCTTTCCTCGGGGCACCAACATCAAGACCCCTACTTGAAAGTCACCATCAAACTCCATATTTTCAGATACATCCTCCAAAGAATCCTCAATAGATTAGGAGAAGGGATCGTAGAGAGTAGCCCCCAATAAAGAGTCAACCTTCATGTGGTTGTCCTCCAAAAACTGCTGACAAGGGGTTTCAAAGTTTTTGGTTAGACCTTCCTTTATTATATTTTTTGTTTCAATGTTAGATCTTTATTTAGGTAGCACATTCTTTGAAGATTTTGTAATCATGCAATTTTTGGCAATGTCATCCATGAAATTTTCCATGTTTCAATGTTCAAAGCTTCTGCTATCTAGGGGGTCTCCCCACTTTATATTTCTTTGGTAAAGTGGGTATCCAAGCTTGGGCTAGATCTATTCGCTAGGCATTCAATGCCATCCATCTCTCAAAATCTACCCTCTTCAGTCAATCGGGCCCTGGGCTCTTCCAACATTATCTCTTTTTCAATGATAGTGGCTACATATACCTAGGGAGAAGTTTTTCTTTTGATAAGAGAGAAAAAATTTCTTATGTGTCCTTTTTGACATAGGTAGCATGAGTTTACACTCTTGAGGATTTCTAGGGGACAATCTATTCATCCATATTCCAAATTTAATTTGAGAATGTCGAGTATTTCTACCTCGGGGTTCAAATAGACAAGAGCCCTAGCATCAGTATGAGGGAGGGAATCCTTAACATTGTTAATTTTTAACACGCTTCCATAGAGTTCTAGTAGCAGAGTGATGAATTTCCAGATCCAGGGAGGTAATTTTTTGACCATGACCCATCTAAGGCACAATAGGGCCAGAATCTCCTCACTTATGGCATCTAGTGCCCAAGGAAAAACCATGAAAGAATTTTTCCCAATACTCCAGAATTGTCCGCCCAAAACCCTAGTTTGAGTTTAATGGTTTTTGAGAAATACAACAAACAAGAATTTTTGAATCATTCTGAAATACATAAAAAAGAGCCCCATTTTCTTCCCCCAAACATCTGAAAGCTAAGAGTCCAAATATCTTCTTGTTGGGATCTTTTCAAGATCCACAGCTACTAGGAATACCCCTACATTCTTTTTCCTATTATCTTCTTCAGTTAACACTTTATAGAGCTCATCATTTGGAGAAAATATGTCTATTAGAGGAGGTCCAAGGGTGCACTTACCTCCTCTATGTCACCCATCTTCTCTTTCATGACATTTTTCCACCAAGAACTTCACATTTGCCAAAAGTAAGCTCACTCACCTTCAACAATCTCTTTTGATGACTTCGGCTATCGAGAACCTAAAGACCCATCATTTTGACTGGAGTGGACACTGTCGAAGAGGTTTGAATCCCCATGCATCACAAAGGACCAATCACCAGGCAAAGAAACATGTGCAATAGCCGCCTAAGGATTCCCCCATAGAGCAAAAAATAGGGTTTGGCACCACCATTGAAGGAATGAAACACTATTTATAATTATTCTGTGGAGGAGGACAAGCCTCCTCCACCCACACGGCCAAAAAATTTCACCAAATACCACACACATAGAAACCCTATTTGTAGAGAGGACAATCGATTTAATAATTTTTCCTAACCAATTTTGAGAATCTTGAATAAATTCAACAATACAATTTTGTTAAATCCAGTATGCAAATATGCACCGATAAATATTAATCTACTGACTTCTTGTTTCAACATTTTGTTTTTTTATACTTTTTGTAAATGGCATTCAGAAGAATACACTCTTCTATATATTCCACCTATCCATGTTTGTCCAAATATTTTTAAATTACATGATGTGAGTTCTTTATTAGCATACCTACAATTCTCTTTGAGCTGATTTTAACATGCAGTAACTCTAAACATATATTTGCAACTATTACAAATTGGTACATATGCAGATACAAACAACTTCAAGTGTCAAAGATGCATAAAGATTGCAACCAACAATAAGTAGAGCCTGAAAGTTCTATAAGGAAATAACATATTTTGAACATTTGAGTATATTAAACTCTATATGCACATACTCTAGAAACATTCTAAAAAAAATTGTGTTTCATTTGACTAATAAGTTTAAAATTCTACAACCATGCTATGTTTTCTATTTTCTTTGCCTATATACCCTAAGTTTTGAGATTTGTGCTTCATCCTTTGCTTCCACAGATTCTTATGTCTTCTTGTTAGTTTTTCTATTAGCTTTATTTCATTCAAATACTTACAAATTTTTATCTACAAATTTTATTTTTTCATCATTTCACCATTTCACTCTTCCTGTATATTCCATTTAGAAATATATAGTATTCTTTAGATTGCTCTTTGTTTTTCTTAATTATGATTAAACTCCATGCTATTTGTGATGGGTTGCTCATCCCTATTTTCAATGATGGTTGAGATTGTTGACCTTGTGGTTTGTTGGTTATGGAACTAGTCACCTTTTTCAATGGAAACAAAATGGTAGATTTTTGGTCCCGTTGAGGTTGATACATCCTGGCATTGTTGCTTGATGCCATGCAAGGGAGTACATGTAATATTCTTTGTTCTAATATAAGTATGTCTATTGTTTTACTTGCAGCTATTGAACAAAGCTAGCATCCACCTCCATTAGATACTAGATTGGAGAGCTTTCTAGCCACTTCCAACCATGGTCTATAATATTCCAGCTTCTATTATTGTTGTAAGTTATTTTGCAATTCCTTTTTGTTGTTCTATACGCATCTAACCAGAGACATATTTTAATATGTTCAAACAAATTGTTGCTTTGCAAAAATATCATGTTGGGCTCAATGCAAATGTAGATGCAGAATGAGATATGAAGCCCATGTGTCAGAGAATTTGTACCTGAAGGATGACCATAGCTATAAGTGTAAACAAGGTTTTTTTTATAGATTTGTATTTTCCTAAGCTATACATTCAACCCTTTTCTTCCTCCATGGCTAGATAGCCTCGATATATTTTTTGCTATATATATCCATTCATGCATAGATTCTTACATGCACTTGACTAGAATAAACATTCTCTATTTTACACATTACATTTTTCCATGTTCATATAGTTGTGTTTTTAGCTAACCAAAAAAAATCTAGATGCACCGATAAATTCTAACCATGGCTGCTTTGATGCAAACCCTAGTGGAAATTTCAAAGAAATACCCAATTGGTAAATTCCAACTGTTATATAGATTGTTTGTTTTGTATTAATATGTTTCATGATATTCACTTTCTCTCATCTATTTGAAGCTTCCTACAACAAGGTCTTTATTGTTGTAGTTTACTTGTTCTATTCTTCATCAAACATAAGATTATGTCTACCTTTTGACTGGTTTCTTTTTTTTCCCTGTGTATACTCCATATGTTAAACTTCCATATAAATCTGTTTTTGATGATCTTCCATTTGAAAGACTCTAAAATAGCTATTACAAAAACACTTGAGAATCACAGGTAAATGATAGATAGTCAAAAAACCCACATTAAATACAAGTTTAAGAGAGGTAGGAAAACATACGCAGGCCAAAAAAGTTGGAAAAAGGTGAATGCTTCCTATTCATAATCCATTTACATGTGATTCTAAAGTGTTATTCTAAAACATCTTGCAACTGTTACATAGGATGCTTGTCTTGTGCCAATATTTTTTATGATACTTTTTTTCCCTCATCTATTTCAAGCTCCTTATAGAAACCTATTAATTATCATGGTTATTTTGTTTGGATGCAAAATGTTATATGTGTTTTATCAATATGTTCCATGATATTTATTTCCCCTCATCTGTTTGAAGTTCTGCATGAAAAAATGTTCTTTATGGTACTCTTGTTTCCACATCCCCATAACAAACTGTTAATGGTCATTGTTTTCCTCTTATATGGTGCATATTCTAAAATTCTATTTAATGTGGCTTTTCTCTATAATATTTAGCACCAGATAAGTGTCATTCTAATACCTGTTATATAAGTGGAAAGACAATAATCATAGGAAAATCACAGATGGTTGGAAATCCACATTAAATGGACCTTAACACCATGGAGAATAGAATAGGTGACCTACAATAATTAATAGTTTGTTATGAGTAAGTTCATATTGATACAACACAAGCAATCTATGAAACAGTTGGTTCCTCAATTCAAAATTGTCACATCTCAGACTCGGATGTAGGTTTCTTTTGGTTTTGTGTGGATTTGCTATATGATTTGATATGTGTGGTAGAGTAATAATGAATACTATGGTGTTTTGGTGTGGTGAAATATGAAATTTTTTGCTTAAATTATGAAAATTTGAATTGTATTGAATGTGTTCTACTTTGAAAATGAAACAAAATAGAATAGAAATATTATATTGTTTCCATTTATATCTTTGTGGGATACTAATTACATTCATTGTTGTGTGCCTGAGTGCACTTGAGATGTAAGTGGTCGAAGACCAAGGATGTGATTAAGGAGAGGAGATTAGCTTCTTGACAGGATAAAGCAGGATGTCCTCTCGATCACACACGAGCACTTAGATTCATGTAGATTGCATTTAGGAATAATAATTTTAGTAAGACTATTTTGATTATTTGCAAAATAATTAATGATTAGTAAGATTAAATATAAGCATGATAAAGTAAAATAATTAATTATAATTATAATTTAATTATAAATTTTGTTTTAAATGGTTATGCATGATAAAATATGAGTGAGTATGTTATCTTTATTTTAACTTGTGTTGATTTTTGAGTTAATAAATTAACCAATAGTTAGAAGATATTTATTTAATTATTCGATAAATATTTACATTGTAAAATTAGAATTAGTTTTGGTTAAACATTTATGAAAAGGGGATTTATTTGCAACTAAATTGAATATTTTTTATATTTTTCATCTGAGCACAAGAAATGGAAAAAATGATATGTTATATCTATTTTTATTTTAAAATCTCTTTTTTCAAAGATTCGGTTTTGAATAGGGGAAAAATAAAATTTTTATAAGAACAAGAATTCCTGAGAGAGGATAATGGTTCTTGATAATTTCCTTGAAAATATGCTCTACAATATAGCTCTAATGGCTGCCAAGTGAATGCTTATTTTATCAAAAAAATAGAAGGATTTTGAATTAGTAGAAATAGGGGTTAGTAAAGTAAAAGAAAGAAAGGAGAGGAGAAGAAAAGCTTTTCCAAAATCAAGTTCTAGAAGAAGAAAAAGAGAGGAGAGTTAATTGAAAAGCAAATGCGAAGCTGGAAGTGAAATATCCGTGTTTCTAATTCTCTTCTTATGTATTTAATCTCAAATGTTTCAAATATATTAGAATAGCTGAAAGATTGAATTCCAAATGTTTGTTGTGTGAAGTTGTTAGCAAAGCTATGAAATTTGTAGAGATTTTCCAATTCTTTCTCGTAAGTGTATGCATTTGTAAAATTGCACTTCTCCAGAATGATTATCTAGTTACCCGATTGGTGGATTCTTTCTTTAAGCGCTAATCTATGTCCTTAATCTTATTTCAAATTATGAAACATTTAAACATATATTGAACTAAAAACTATATATATATACACATACTTCTCATGTAGATGCATATAAATACATATATATATCAATTTTGAAATTCATTGAAACACATAATCATTGAATGCATTCATTTGAGTCTTATATTTAAATGAAACTAGAAAATATCAACATGGGGGCTTAATCCCCAACCATGCCTATGAAGGATGCACCTGTGAGGGACAATGCCTCCATAGGCCATGGCACAATGGAGGTGGCGTTTCCCACAGGAAATCCATCAGGAATGGCGTTGGCCCATAATTCCCCATTTCTTTTAATAAATTACAACTTGTGAAAATATTCATTTCGGCTCTAGGCGTGTATTATCTATGACGCTAGGTAAATATTTATGCAATATCATATTGTAACCAATATATATATATATATATATGTATGAATATACATTTAATTATCTTACTTGTGAATAAAAAGTCCAAGATTGAAAAGAATATATAGAAATGACCAATGTTTATGTGGTATATTGGAAAAATTTATGTATTAAAAATGATTTTATTTCTGAAATTTTTGGTGTAATGTATGTATTGCAATTCCTCATTGTAAATTTAATGATATATATATATATATATAAGACTATATATAAGGTTGAAGATGGATATTCTATTTAGTTTGCAAATGTATTCTCTAGAAAATGTATATATATAAACTAGTGAATTTTCTCAATATAAAACACTATATATATAGCACTTTAACTATATGATATTATTAATATTATCTTCACTAGGAGACTAATTAGTTGCTTAACTTTGGAAATATAACATTGACTAAAAGTGAGTGAAATTTCTTTCTCTTTAAATTTAACTTATTATTTTTTTCATAAAAGTGTAGACATACTCCTATTAAATAGGAAAGTAATTTGTAAACTATGATTTTACCCCATACTCTATAAGGTTGAATAGAGTATTCCTTCTTTTGAACTTATATAAATTACTTACTTTGATCAAATTATTTAAATAGAAAAATAGAACTTGTGAGTTTAAACATGTATTTACAAAAGACCTGGTTTTGGATTGCTTAATGACTTTCAATATAAATTGTATGGGAATATCTCTTAAACAAAGTGTGTTTATGAAAGCTATTTTGGAATATTTGTGTGTACATTGAATTTTGATGGAATTCCTTTCAAGTAGAAATGTCTAAAATTGAAAGAAAACTATAGATGGAAAATGTATTATTTTTATTGTTCTTTGGGAAACTTTTGGAACAGATGCCAAAGGTGGACCCACAAAGCAGAGTTTTACCTTTTTCTAAAACTATCATTTATCTTTATTTATGCTTGAAAGCCAACCACATGTACCATTGAAATAGATGGAAATAAAGCCTACGAAATAAATGTATGTAGGTCTCTCACCTCCTATTTGTACAAGAAATATTTTATTCTCATGTTAGGAATGCATATAGGCATTGGGTTCCGCATCGAGTCCCTCCTTTGTTGTTTTGAGGTTGCTAGGCTCCTCGCGAAGGTGGTCGGGATTTTTGAAAGTTAGGAAGAAACCTAGGGAAGTCTTGTATTTCGTGGTTGGGTGGAAAAGGAACCTTAATCATACTCTTGGCCCCAACTTGAAAGAAGACCAGTGGTGCCATGGTGGTTGAGGTTCATAGTTTCTTATGCTATAGATGTATTCATGTATTATTTTTGAAAGGCTTGTATAGCCCACTTGTAAAAGTAACTTTATTTGATTTTCATTGAAATAGATGTATTGAATGAAAGATTTGATGTAATATTGAAATGGTTGTATTGAATAAAATTTATTGATGTAATTTGACTATGAATGAATTTATGGAAACTCGTTGATATGCTATTAACATATACATATGTTTTGATGCAAAGATCCTTGTTGTAGATGCAATGTACTTCTTTTGGATACATGAAATTAAATTTATTACTACTTTTTCTTTTGAGCTTTTATGGGAAGCTCTCATTCTATGCATCATTTAATTTTACTTTACTTCAAATGTGATGAGTTTTTGGTAACATTTATGGTTTAATGAACTTCATCTTTCGAGTGTTATAAAAATTCAAGCTACATTATTTTTTACTGAATATTATAGACAAAATATATGAATTGTAAATGAACTATGAGAAAAATACTTAAGAATCACAGGTAGATAGCACATGATCCAAAACCCACATTAAACATATTAATACAACATAACCAATCTATGTAATAGTTGAGTTGTCAGTTGAAAATTTGAGCTACGTTATTTGGCTGTCAACCCACATAAATAGAAGTGGTAAAGCCAATGGGCTCCAATAGCCTACACAAAATGTGTATTAACATCACAACCTTAATTGAAAATTCGAGGTGCATTACTTGCAACTAAATATTATAGGAAAATAGAGAAATCGTAAAAGAGCTATTAGAATAACACTTAACAACCACTAAACTATTTTTATCTCCACAATGTTTATGCTTTCATACTAGCTCTCTGCATATATATATATGCAATTCCTCCTATGTTAATTTTCAATTTCTCCTATCTTAATGGGTATAATGCCAAAGGTGCGTAGAGATAACTACAAACAATAAACGAAGGGAAAAAAAATTACTAACCCTCACCATATCTTTTGACAAAAGGAAAAAGATTTAGGTGTAATTTCTCCATCCATACAGAGGTATAATCTCTTTGAAGTCTCAAAAATGGGTATAACATCAAAGATACAAACATATAGCATGGAATAATAAGCAAAGAGTGAAAGACATGAACAATAAATTAGTCAATATAACACCTCTTATACAATTTCTCTACTTGTCTTCGATATTTATTTCCAAAGAACATACAACTCGAATCTTGTATCAATATGTTACATGATATTGTTTTTCTCATATTTGTTTCAAATGGAGAGCCATCCACAAAGCTTCGTTCTACACACTATAAATACTGTATCATGACTAAAAGGGTGCATAAAGATGCACATAGATAACTAAAACAATAAACCAAGGGCAAAAAAATTACAATAATCTCTCATTTTAACTACAACTTTTCCATCCAAAAGACAACGATAATCTCTTTAAAGTCTGCAAAATGGGTGTGATGTCAAAGATAGAAATATATAACAAGAAGACATGAACAATAAATTAATCATCTATGAAAAATACCCATGCAAAATTATTTTAATTACATTTGATGCCTCAGTTGTGTATGCAAAAATATGTTTGTCAAACATGGGCACATATAACAACCAATAGCCAATGACATTTTTTACTAGTCTTCTTTGGAATGAAGACTACAATGGCTCTTTCAACAATACAACTTAATCAATATATTTTCGAGCACATCTATGTTCCAACGCTCCAATGAGAATTCAAGAAAAAATAATATATGTACATGTATGTATATGTGTGTATATGTATATGTATGTATATGTGTATATATGTATATGTATGTATATGTGTATATATGTATATGTATATGTATATGTATATGTATGTATATGTATATATATGTATATGTATAGGTCTAACCTATTTTATTGTAGATCTATATGATTTCCTTTATAATGTTGCACAAATGCAATACACATCAAAAAAATAGTGCACTCAATTGTCTATTTCAAATTTTTTTTAATTCTCCAACAACTCAATCCAATGTTGCTTTCGCATGAAGTAAGGTTCATGAAGTTGAATTACAAATTACGGCCACTTTTGAAAAAAATTACAAAACATGCTTGCATTGAGTGCGTTATAGCACTTCGCGTTATTCATCGGAAAAACAAAGAAAAAAGTGAAATTATTTGCCTTGGAATACCAACCCAAAGGTTGGAGGGCATTCCCAACAAGGCCAGAGACGTGTTTTTGCAAATTCTACAATTTTTCACATAATCGGGTCCGTGCTCACCATCAAGATTGCATCTAGTTAAATATCGACAAAATTGAAAACATGGGTAATGTTAGGTTCTCTCTTAGCTATCCAACGATGTAATTTTTTTTCACTTTTTGACAATGTTAAGCCTTTCATCCATAATTTCTTTTGTTTGTATGTCTATATTTTTCCAAAAAGAAGTGTTTGAGGTATTTTTAGTTTATAAATTAACCGTTCATCAAAATTTCTAAAATAAATTACATTTTAGAAACTAGACTCTATTCTAAAAATTTTAAAATAAAAAAGAAAAAAAAAAATCAATTATTTTCACAAAAAATTAGGGAACCGCGACCAAAATTCACTTTTAGGAAGTGCTTACACTTAGAAAATTAATAAAAATCAAATATTCATTAAAATTATGGAAAAATTATTGCATCCCAACTAGATGTTATTAGCTAACTTCTGACTGAGTGATTTTAAAAATACTAAAAAAAGTTCACCGTACAAGGGTCATACAAGAGTTGATATGTTATGTTTTTTTGACCAAAAAAACACTAATTTTTTTACGTCCCAAATTTGAACCCCTTAATATAAACCATTTTAAAAATAAATTAGTAGTTTAGAAAGTAGACTTCCGGGCACTTGATCCTTGTTTTGTTCTATCTCAAAGATTTTGAGTGTAACTATCCGTAATTTCGTCCAAGGTCGGCCATTTCCTAATTTCAGAAAAAGTGGCCCACTTAAGCTGGCCCCAATTTTGGGAACCATCTTGGTGCACTTACCCACTTCTTAAACACTATCAGCAATACATGTAAGTACAAAACTTTTCCATTATCAATGAATAAATTCGGTGAACCAATTGTAAATATTATTAATTATTTCCAATTTTAGATTGTTTATATTGATTTTACCTATATACTTACTATTTTTTTATGGTTCATTCCTGATCTTGCTTGCTCATCCACTAACATACCCCTCTCTTCTATTTGTAGGTACTAGGATAAAGCATACAAAAGTGCTCCAAAATCATAATGCTTATTTTTTACAAAATTACTGCAACAAAAAAACACTTGAATATGATATATCATATATGAAAACAATATATTTTTCTCAACTTTGATATTATGATGTATAATGGAACTACACAAAATTTCTTGTAGACATTTCATACTTTTCTTGCTTTGAGGATGAGCTAGAGTCCTCGAGGCTCCATGATACCAATATGGCAAGGTGGATAATGAGCATGGGTTTGGCTTTTGGATTTTAATGTCGTATATTTGTTCTTACATAGATACACATGTAATCTTTTATTCATTTATTCTAAGAATAAAAAAATTGTATTGCATCATCCACTCTTCTCTTAGTGAGGTATGTTTATTTGTTTTTGATAAAAAAATGGTCTCATTGAGTCTTCAATTGTACTCTAAAGTAATTGATTAAAAATTGATATTTTTATTCCAAATTTCCTAGAAATTGACTACTTTTCAATCCTTTATACTTTTCCCCATTTTATTTTACTACTACTAACCCAAAAAATACATGCATACTAAAACTTTAATTTACAAAATTATCCACTAAATAGTAATTAGAAAAAATATCCACTATCAAGCATCTTTCTTTCTTCAAAAATATGTGATACCCAAAGTTATTGACTACCTTTGTTAAACAATACTTTTAAATGCAATATTAGTAATTAAAGGCACAAGTAATAACTATTTAAAAAGTCTACCTTGTATTTATATACACATGTATCTCAACATAATTAAATAATAATTAATTAATTGATTAAATAACCTAGACAAAAAAGCTAAAATATACATGTGCATACATGGCTAATAAATATAAAATTAAAATAGAGATAAAATTATCTCATACCTTAAATTTTGGTGTGAAACTATTGTTGTTAAAAAAATAAATGTATTTAAAAATTTAAATTTAATTTATATTTTTTAGTTATCATTTTTAAAGAAAAAATTATTAAAAAATTGTATTTGTTGACAATTAATTTACTATATTCTTAACATTATTAAGTAAAATCAATTTTCAGCTAGAAATAGATTTGGGAGGAGGACTGCATGCTTTTCAAAATCAACCTGCATGGAGTCGACCTGGCAAGGATAAAAAGTGGTCCCATATTTACAAACAAAGGTTTGTCTCGAAAGTCCCAACATTTTTTACTCATTTAAAATCATGTGGGACTACAATGCTTTTCTTTATATTGCAATGAAACTTTAGCTATTGTAACTAAAATTATTAATTATTATATATTAATAAAATAAAAATTATTGATGATTACTTGTTTAAAATTAAAATTAATGGATACATGATTGTAACTAATTAGATTCGCTCAACATGGCATATGGTTTTATTTTACATTTTCATTAATCAATTTTCAACTAGTAGTTTTTTATGTGAAGATGCATAGATTGATTTCTCCTCTTCCTAGAAAAGGTTTGTACTGTCCCGCTCCTAGCCAATGAGATATGAACTAACCTCATGCTACTTTCTACTAACTAATTAACACGCTCTTTGTTTCTTGACTCAATCAAACAATTATAAATATTATAGATTTTTTTGTATTTCTCTTCCCTTTTCACAAAAATGTTTCCTACTTCTCGCCCATTGTATAGCCTCTTGCAATACACCCCTATCGACTAATTGTTGCATGCTTGTGCATGTGACTGCTAGTTATTTTATATATATATAAAATTCCATCATCTATCTCTATTGTAATAAACTTAAATTATTCTAAAAAGTAAGAGTAAAATACATCATCTACATTCTTTTTATTATCATAAATAAGAAATACAAGAATCATAAGTAATTTCATTTGTTTGTATCGAAACAGAAAAATCCCACAAAAAATAGTTTGAACACAAACAATTCATAAAACATAGGGACTAACAATGACTAAGGCAACAATTGATAGTAAAAACAGAAAGTAAGTTTGTTCTGCGAGATGAATGTTCAGATTTCTTTTGTCATTAAGCCAAAAAAAAAAAAAAAAATGGTTATAGGAATTGTCGATCTTCTTCCACTTAATACGAAAACGAAAGAGTATCCCTTAAAATATTAGCTTTATCAAAACCCCAAAATATCAAGATCAATATGAGTCTGAAAACTACAATTAAAGAACAAAGGATCATCTTCCAGACAATACAGAAGAAAGAGGGGTGTAGGAGAGCGCCAAACGATCAGGTTCGGTAGTGGATAGAAATGGATAGTCTGAAGGAGAGGACGACATAGTGGGGGCAGTGTTCAATTCTATCATCCCCTCCAATGCCTTGACTACAGTCGACATCGTTGGTCTGCTCGTCAAGTCATTCTCTATACAGAACATCCCCACTCTCAACATTTTCACTGCTTCCTCCTTTGCGTCTATCCCTTCATCTTCAAGTCCTGGTTCTGTGAAATCTGACAATCTGCCTTCATCGGCCTTTTGCCGTAAAACTGAAAGCAATGGGCCATCTGTGAGCTCTCGGCATCTCTTTCCACTCACAATTTCCACCAACATAATGCCAAAGCTGAATACATCCACCTTCACGGAAACATGCTCATTTAGTAACTCAGGGGCCATATATCCTGGCGTTCCTCTGGCCATGGTTATCACTTCGCTTTCGTCTCCGTCGATCAACTTTGCTAGCCCAAAATCCGAGACCTTGGCGTTAAAATTTTCATCCAGAAGAATGTTTTGGGGTTTGATGTCGAAATGTATAATTCGTTGTTGACACTGCTCATGTAAGTAGGTCAATCCCCGTGCTATATGAAGAGCTATTTTGGATCTGGTCTTTAAGTCGAGCACATTTTGATGGGTATCGTTGGAAAATATCCATTTGTCCAGAGATCCATTTGGTAGAAACTCATAGACAAGCATTCGGTGAGACTTCTCTGCACAGAAGCCTTTCAATCTTACCAAATTCAGATGATGAATGTTGCCTAACGTTTCCACTTCTGCTTTAAATTGTTTTGCTCCTTGTCCTGCTCTGTCAAGCCGCTTCACTGCGATCTTTGTGCCGTCAGGCAGAACGCCCTCGTAAACTGAACCGAATACCCCGCTGCCGAGCTTAGGGAGAAATCATTTGTAGCATCTTGCAATTCCTGGAATGAGAACCGCAGGGGTGATCCCGTCCGCAAGTTCAGAGGATCATCCTCATCATCATCGTCAATTTCTTCTTTTCTCTGCTTCTGCTGACCTTTTCTATATCTTCCTATCCAGACCCACAATACGAGAAACAGAACAACCATTCCACCAGAAACAGAAACACTGAT
>VDFB02168975.1:0-21466 GCA_007258455.2 Sequoia sempervirens
ATTAGGGACAATAAATATTTGTAAATGCTATGAAACTAAGACAAATGGATGAAAGGAATAATAAGTTGCATGTTCAAATGTGGTCACACATTTTTGAAAAATGAGGTGTTTTCTTAGCTTAATACTCTGTAAAACTTTAATATTGCTGATCTAAGTAAGTATTTTCTTTGTTACATATATTACTTGTGGGTGATTGTCTTTATTAATCCATTTTATTGTTGTAGAATGTAGAGAGAAGTTGATAGAAGAACTAGACAGGATATTAGAAAGATTACACAAGATGTACCATGGAGAAACCCTTTCAGGAAAAAACTCCACCAAGAATTATTCTATTATTCAATCTCTAAATTACAATAGCTCCAATTCTTGCTTGAGAATGCTTCTTCTATCTTTTCCAATCTTCTTCACACCTGCAATTTAACAATTATAAAAAATCTCTTCAACTTGAATGAGATATAGAGACGATATGCAACCCTGTAATCTGCAAATGATGATAATTACAATGCACAAGCCCAAACCCTTGAAAAGGAACACCGTATTGCTTCAAATTGAGTTCTACCATGAAGACCAAAGCTTAAAACATGTGCTTTACCCATTTGGGTGTCCCAAACTAAAGATACAACTCATACTTCACTTCGGTGATAATTACAAAGCTCTTCCTCAAAGATGGTGCCCAAAAGAGGGTCCCACTTAACAGAGCCTTTAGAAATATCTTATCATGCATTGGAGTTAATTCCAAGAAAGCATCTTGGATGCCTAAGTTAGATCCAAGTGATTTCTTGTTAACTGAAACATTTACTCAACACCATTCATGCAAGAATGGTCATCCCCTATTAACTGGAGGTAGTCCCTGTTATCTGTCATACAACTAAATGTTATTAGCCATGCATTCCAAGTTAACTAAAGTTAACTAACATACACCTGAAACTAATTGAAGACAACTGAACCATAACTGAACTGAACTGAACTTACTCTGAACTGAACTGAACTGAACTAAATTGATCTGAACTGAACTGAACTTCAAGTATGCAAACATCAAATCCTAACTCCTAGGATCTTTACATGCATTCAGAAGTGTTATCTCTTAGTCCAAATAGTTAACTAAACTCAAGGTAAGTGTCACCTTACCATGTGTGCACCCACATGTTCCTATTATTTAGGAATAACTACAAATGTCAATTTCATGATTTATTTCATCAAATATTAATCTCATCCTAAACTAACTCATTTGACTACAAAATTCGATGAAAATGTCTGATGAAATATGTATAATTTGATGTATCGTTGGGTGCTTGTAAAATTTAATGTGTAATTTTCAATTTTTTGAAAATTTATCCCCAACGTTTGTCAAAATTTCAACGAACCTGGGTTTCGTCAAAATTTTGACAAACATGAAAGATAGAAAAAAGTCAACTTGTGGCTAACATAAAGAAAAGTGAGTTCGTTGATTTATTACAACAGTGTTTTTCTCTGCTTGAGATAGATTGTGGAGAACTGAGGACAATTTTCTTGGGAAAAATTAGAAAAAATTCAAGAAGATATCACCAGGTTGAGGGTAGTCATTATCTTTTTGCAGAATTTAGTTGTGAAGGAAGATTTGTAGTTCCAGGTTTGAAAATCATATTTTAAAGCAATATCTCATTAGATTTCATTTTTAGAGGTTTAGGGTTTTGAGAATTTCATGTCCAGATTTTGTTGTGTGGAATCATCATAAGATCACAACAAAGGAACATATTCTTTTGATTGTAATTATGTGATCCATAGTTCTCTATTGGTCATGTGGCACAGTTGTGCTATAACAAATACATGATGCATTCATGTGTGAGCAAAGTTTAATGTGGCTATGTTGTGATAGAAATGGAGGCACTCATATAATGTAGTTAATTCAGGTTGTATAATGTAGGTGTGAAACATCATTGGGTGCATTCAGGTTGTCTCAAGTTTAACAGGTTATGATGTAATTATAGCATGATCAAAGAGTGATTACCTTTTGCTGCAATAAAGAGCCTATAACTATGGTTGATATGTAGAGTGGTTGTGTTATATAAATTATGTAGTGAATTCAAGCACAACCCATGTTTAATGGGCTATTCTAGAGAGTGATTAGGATTTTCTAAACCTTATGAATGTTACTTAAAAGTGTATAGCTTAAACTACAAACCAAGTTTGTTATATACTTGAATGCAATCTTGGGTTACCGCAAACTATAATAATGTAATCTACTAATAACCATTATGGAAAGTATTAAACCAAGACCCATGCATATAGGGTACATTTCCCTAATCAGGTTTACATACCTTAATGATCAAACACAAGCTTTCCACACACTCTAGGATACAATCCAAGATCATACCGCAACTTTTTCAAGAAAACTAATTTTTTGACCTAAGATTTAAGGTTGTTTATTAATACCAATAGAAGCATTGGTAAGATACGATTAGGGTGGCAAACCTTGTGGCCTATAGAAACATACCACACCCTAGGGATTAGTGAGGCCGCAATCACTGCAAAGATTGAGACATTGTAGCTAATAACAAAAATCTCACACCCAAAGACTGCAGCCAATAACAAGCACACCATGTAGCTTGAAGTGACATTTGTAAATACACCCACAGAAGAAGAATGATACCTAGATGATAGCCAAAAAGAGGCTGAGCAGCTGACAAGATACGCCCAAACCTTGCATAGTAAAGGGAGATTTTAATAGTGAGCTCTCTTACCCCTAATGAATCTTTAAGGGTTTTCAAATGCTTTTGGTAGTGTTAGACAAGGAAATGCAATTAGGGAATGACTGTCCAAATGAAATAACATTGGTAATCATAGGTTCAATGTTTCTTCTTAGCCATTAATGTATAATGGAGGTAGTGAATTGCATGTTTGAGCAGTGTTTTGAGACTCATCAAAGATGGGAGAATAGTGAATAATACCTTGTGGACTGTGAAGTAGTGTCAATAGGGTTGAAGGATCTTAAGATCTTACAACACCATGAAACAAATCGAGTCCCCCATAGTAAGCAGGAAGTCCATAGGCATAGCTTGACCTTTATAGAAGGATGCTCATGAAAGGAATCTCTGGCGATAGTGAGTGAGCCGCTTGAGATTGCAGTTGAGGGCAATGTCTACCTTAAAGGAAGCTAGCAAAGCAAAGAAAGTGCAAGAAAATCCAAATTGTACACAAACAAACAACTACAATGTTATCTTGCATAACGCTTCTTGAGCTCTGAAGACAAAATCCTACTTGTATTTTGATGAAAGTGGTGACCTTTAATCACCAGCAAACCAAGGACGAAAAGTTCACACAGCCTTATGGAGGTTATTTGCCAAAGGTAGTGAGAGCAGTGGTTTGGAACAATACAGTACGAACCACTTGGTTTTATATGAATACTCACGCAAATGGCTTTAATACACCATCTGTGAAGAGATTGAAGGTGGATTATGGAACTCAAGGGCTACCATGAAAAGGATTAAAGCAAAGACTGAGATCTATTTAAAAGCCACGGTCATGAAGATATTAAAGATGTCACATGCAAAACACTAGTAGCTGGAGTAATGAATACAGTACCAAAGAGGATAGATTAGGCCACACAGAGACATGATGAGCAGATGAGAGCAGCCAGCATGGTGTCACTGCACATTTGTTGAGCAGAGTAGGAATGAGATAAGCAACAATGAATCCTATGCCTCCTTTCATGCACATCTCCTCACCATTCTATGTCATTCTTTATGGAAACACTTCTCCATTTTGGCAGTCTATGCTTGAAAATAATGTTTTGACGAAGGTTTTAGAATATGCTTATTAAAATGAAAACTCCATCTCTACCTGGCTACTCTCAAAAAATAAGATTTTGACAAAAGTTTTAGGGTATGCTTATTAAAGTTTTAGAGCATTTTGGAGGGCTGGCATTCTAATTCCTAAATGATTTATTCAAATGGATTATGACTAAATAAATGACTAACTATTTAGTCATTTTAATTTTTGTGACTAAATAATTTTTAATCAACGATCAAACTAGTAATTTATTTACTCATTTATAGCTGAGTTGCAAAAAATGAGCAGAAATCAGTCATTTTTAGTTGTTGTGAATAAAAGTTCTAGCCACCTAGTCATTTATTTTCCAAATTCTACTAGTGTGTGCTTCCTTGTGCGATTTGGGCTCTCTCAATGTTGAGGGCCCTAGGGATAAGCTCTTACTAGCTCGCTACCTCCATCGTTGTAGGAAGTTTGCGATCAAGTTCAATATTATGATTTTAGGAGTCTTACTGGTTGGAAATCATAGTAAAATCAGAATTTAATAAGTTTTGGAATTAGCATCATTAACTTTAGACTATCTTCTTTTTTGCAAGGGTGGTTGCATGCCATTTTTTTTTGGTGTAAAATATCGAAATTATTAGATTATGTTACCTATCTATGAATAAAAATTATTGGAGTGTGAGTTTGACATTTTTTGAAGATCTAAATAGTCAAGCTTGGTAAAGAAAAATCATGTCAGATAATATTAGTCCAGAACAAAATGAAGAGACACTTGATAGATTGTGGGCTAGATTGAAAAGAAAGGGTGATGGGAAATTTTATTGTCTTTGCAGTAATTGAAAGGGATTAAAGACGAGACAAATTTTAATCACAACAGCTAAGAAACATTGTAGGTAACATGGTCATGTTGAAGGGGGGCATGACTATCGTCCATTGGTAAGTTGTTCATTATATGTGTTTATATTGATTGAATTTGTAAATGTTTATATTGTTTTAACATTATATATATATATAATCACTTGATCATGATCATGGTTTATTTGTGTTTATCATTATTATAAAGGTGGGGCACCCTAGGGTAGATGATATGGATTATCACGGCCCGAAGAATGTGGTTTTGCAAGCGAATGAATATGGAGCTGTGAATATCAAAGTTGAAGTTAATGATCCCATGGAAGAAGATGATCATGCGCTAGAAAACATAGTTGAAGATGATGGTACAAATACATTGATCCATGACACATTTAGTGGTAGATCTAATCATGATGATCGAGATGACTTTGATGATGTTCATGATTTACCTGTACTTGAGAAGGCATATGAGCCTCTTTATGAAGGCTCCCAAACAACTCTTTTCGTTGTTGTATTGTTGTTGTTGAACTTGAAGGTTATGAATGGTTTATCAAACACAGCAATCTCACGAATGTTAAGGTATTTCATATGCGCCATCTTTTTTCATCTATTTTAATTGTTGTTAGTTCATCACTAGTAAATAAAGGATGAAATATGTATCATTAATATTCTTTATATTAACAAATTATTTTTTGTTGTAGATTGATTGGTGAATTTTTGTTACCACCATCAAATATTTTACCTCGCTCTTACCGAGATTTATCTTCCATTATGAAAGATATCAAAAAAGAGTATCAAGCAATAGATGCATGTCCCAATGATCATATTATATATCATAAACAACAAGAATTTGCAACAGAATGCCCAAAATTTCATATCACTAGATATCAAATAGATCAACTAACAAAAAAGGTGCCTTGCAAGGTTCTTCATTATATTCCCATTATTCCACGTATGCAATGATTATTTAGGTGCAAAAGCTTAGCACAATTTATGGATTACCATGTATGGAATAGAAGTGGAGATGACATTCTTCGAATGCCTGTGGATGGTTCTGCATTTAGGGACATGGAAGAAAAATGGCCACACTTTAAAAAAGAACTTCGTAATCTCAGGCTTTCATTGGGAGTAGATAGTTTCAATCCATTTGGAGAGCTGAGATCTATTTACTTGGTGTGGCCTATTTTTGTGATCAACAATAACATTCCTCCATGGATGTCAATAAAGAGGGAGCACATAATGTTGTCAATGATTGTTCTGGTATTTGTTTACATCAATTTTCTTTAACATAGTAGCATCTCATTTTTTATTTGTTGCATAATGACTTATATTTTTTTCATTCAATAGTCATGTACATTAATTTATATATATTGCAGTAAAATGGTTATAATAATTATTTAATGTTTATGTTCATTCAACTAGGTAAGTACCAAGTTAAAGATATGAATGTATATATCAAGCCTCTTATTGACGAGTTACTAAAGTTATTGAATGGCGTCACTATGTATGACGTCTCTAGACCAATAGGACAAAGACAATTTCAATTCCATGCAATGCTTGTATGGACAATTCATGATGCCTCAGGGCTGACACATTTTTGTGGTATGTTATAATGTTCGACTGCACTTTAACAATATTTAATTTGATGAAGTAGATATCATGCATGTTTTTAAAATAATCTCTTCATTATATATAATTATAAAAATTGACATATTTAATCCAATTATATATAATCTTGCAGGTCTTCAAACAAAGGGAAAATTTGCATGCCTAATTTGTGGTCCAAAAATAAAATTTCGTGATTCAACAAGTTTAGGAAAGCGAGTGTTTGATGAGTATAGACACTTCCTCCATAGAAATCACAAGTATCGAACTAATGAAAAACATCTTTTCAATGGGAAAGAGGAGACTACATCAAAACCATGAAGAATGACACCTCGCCTATGAAAGTTGGAATATAATAGAATTAATCGTCAAGGTTATACATCAGATCAAATTGTTTATCTATCATATATGATATGTTTTGAATTTATATTTTTGTATTGTGTTGTGTTTACTCATATTGTAATTGACAATGATTGTTATTGTTAATTTCTTTAACTTATATGCTTCATGAAGGTCGTGAAGGCATTAATGGCTTGCTTCCATAGGGACTAAAAAGTTATCCCAGACAATTTAGTAGATTTCCCTACTATGAGTAGCTACAAATTGTGCATTTGTTTGATACAATGCATATCAGAAAGAATATAACATAAAAAATATGGAAAATATTGGATGGAAGGCATGACAAAGAAAAAATTGTCAAAATTTGTAGTGACATTTAAGAAGCCAATCATGCAATGAAAAATGTCATTCAATTAAATAGTGATGGAGACCAAATTAATATAAGTGTCTTTGTTTGGTTATTAACATAGTAGGAAAGCAATCCTATAAAAGAAGTCATACGAAAAATTTGATTTCCCACAAGATTTGTTGCGAACATAAACAATATAATAAAAAAGAAAGGTGAATTTGGGTCAGGGATGAAAACACATGATTGACATACCTTCATTAAGGTAATTATTCTGGTCTATTATATACACTTGTATAATGCATGTACTTTCCAGTGTATTGTGTTTACTACTTTTGAAAAAATAATGAAAAGATCATTTTATAATTGTTGCAGTACATTCTACCTTCATCTCTCCCAGACAACTTTGACAACAATGTCAAACAAGTTATAAATGATCTTGGAAAATACATGAGGTAAGTAGCGATATTTTTTCAATTTGTTGTATACATCTTATAATTGTCATTAATTTTACTTGTTATGTAATATACTATATATTTTTGTTAAATCTCGTTAATATATTTGCGCCTTGAATCACTTGTAGATGGTTGTCATCTAAAGAAATCCATAAAGAAGATATAAATTATTGGAAGAGAAAAATTCCTCGTCTAATGTGTGAAATGAAAAAGTGTCTACCTTTGAAATTTGTCAATGCACAAGAACACTACCTCATACGCCAAGTTGAGGAGATTGAATTGTGTGGACTTGTACACACAAGGTCAATGTGGATGGTTGAGAGGCACTTGAAATTTTTGAAGGCTTTGGTTAGACAAAGAGCACATCTTGAGGGTTCTATGGTCGAGGGATATAGGGTATACCAAACCATGGTGTACATTAGTGAATATCTTCTTAAGTTTGTAGCAAAGATCCATGTAGATCGCATTTGGGATCCCAACTCCATTAACAAATTTGAAGGGGAGTATCTAATGGGGAAAGGTAGATTGAGGAAAGTAAGAGGTAATTATAAGATGGTCATAGAGATTAATTGGAATACATTTTACATATGGTTTTTGTGTATATTGTACTTATTTAATTTTTAATCTTCAATATACATCAATTATAAATTAAGGTCGTATACTGTGGTATTTAACTAATTATACATTGTTTGTGAATTAATTTTTTTTTTTATACAGTTGGTCGAGAGTGGGATGCACTACATTTTTACATCACAAACAATCTTGATTGGATGATGGTATGGATTGAACGATGTCAACAATCTGGTCGCGCATTAACATGGGAAGGTTTGGTTTCATTGGTTAAAGAAGCTCATCATAATGGAGATCCCAATGTTGCACAAAGGGAAATTGATTTAGCATATGGTTTAAGAGATAAATAGGTACGTATAAATATATTAATCACCCATATTATTTAATTATTTTTAATTATATTGATGTATATATATGTTGATATTGTTTTCTTTGCATACATTTAGCCAAGAATAAATATGTTTATCAACTGATGATATTGCAATAATTTTTAGATGATTGACATATTGTAGGTGAAACACTACAAGGCTATGTGGTGCAATAGTCGTAAATTTTGAATCAAAATGTTGGATGACATGAAGAAAACTTGTGATTCTGGTATAACTGTAGTCTTTTAGGTGACTAATGTTTCATCTAGAAGTTACATACATCTAGAAGTCTCAGAAAATTGATACTATGGGATTTTGGATGATATACTTGAGTGTGACTTTAAATCCTTTAGATTAATTCTATTCATCATCCTATGGTACAGGCTATGATTGAGTGAAAATGATCCTGAGAGAACTATTATTGAATATGATAACGGATTCACCATGGTTAATACAAGGTTGATCGAGCGAGCTAGAAATGAGCCATATTTTCTTCCAAGCCAATGTGATCAGGTATTTTAATCAGAGGTTCTAGGTAAACCGGGTTGGTCATTTGTTGTTAGACATAATCCAAGAGGAAGGCCAGTAAAGTATAATGTGGTGGAAGAAGAAGATATCGAAGAACTAGAAGATGATGTAGATGATGATCAGGATCAATAGTTAGTTGATGATGTCCCTGACGAAGATGTCGAAGAGGAGGAACTAGATCATAATGATGTAGGAGTTAATGTTCATGAAGATGATATTTGTGTGGATGATGAAATTATCAAAATTGATATTGATGATGATGATGATGATATGACCAATCCTTACAATGTCGAATTTGGACCGGATGATACAGACAAAGAGTTGGATGAAGAAGAAGATCAATGACATTGAAATGTATGAGTTATGTGATTATATTATCTATTTGATATTAATTTTTTGATAGAATTATATTTGAATTATGTGGTTACATAATTAATTCATGATGTTTTTAATTTTTATTCCATTACATAATTAATTTAATGATGTTCTTTTTAATGTTTGAAAGGTCAAAAAATTAAAACGTTTCAATAGTGAAGTTAACAACCTTGAAATTAGTGTGTTTTATGTTTCATGTGATCATAAAAGATTAAAAAGTTAGTTGTATAGGTGGTTGTTCAGTGGTTGACGTGTAAAGGCCTTTAAAAGGCATAAAGTGATAATTGCAATGGTTGTTGATGGTTGAGGATTTAAAATACAAGCTCTTGACATTCAAAAATATGTGTTTTTCTTCAAAATTTATGTATTTTTCCTATTATGCAACACTGTACAGTCACATGCAGCCATATTTTGATGTGAAATCAATTCCAGGCTGTGAAGATATGTGTTGGCTTTGATTTTAATTTTATTTGAGGGCTTAAGGCATTGATTTGAGTTTGAAAGCTTCATTTCTTTGCATACAACTCGGTTACCCTATTTTTGAGGGTTTTGTAGTCAAAACATGATATAAAGGGGCTCTTACACTTTTTGTGATTATTGTAGCTTGTGTAAGAGGCCCCATGGATACTGTTGTAATTGTAGGATGCATGAATAGGGCGTAGAATGAGAAATAAAGAAGGTATAACTATTGTCCTCAAGAGTTTTGTGAAGAAAAACATGTGAAATGAGAGGTACTTTTTGGCCCGATGCTTGTTTTCTCCTTCATTTTCTATAAGAAGGATTTCAAGGCTAGAAGTACGGGTTAGCAAGTTAGATATTTTTTGGTCAAGTCTAGGTAGAGTTGTAGAGTAAATTGTAAAGTTCGATGGTTTTAGAGAGAAATACAATTTAGGTTTTGAGTTATTCTATAATTGGTTTTGAATTCATGGGGATTTAATGTTGTATAACAGTACTAACATTTGAGTTGAAATGATAAATTCAAACTCATGTCTCTCCACTGTACATGCATATCTGAATTTTGAATAAAATGACTAAGGGTTGTTTCATTCATCTCACTATTGTGGTGTGTTTAATCCTTATTTTAGCTTTAATTCAAGGAATTAATTAAAATGCTTGAATGGGATTCTAGGTGGATATTTTCTGTATAAAGATTTGATAAGTAGTATTGGGTTAGAATACATGTTTATGAAATTGTAAAGCAATGTTCTCAAGGATCTTATATGTTAGGTGTTAAAACTATCATAAACCCTTAGATGTTTATGAATTTGACTCCCTCAATGGATATATGGCACTGATGTAAGTTGTACTAATTTGTATGGTTCAGTATTTTGTTTGTCTTTACCTAGCACTTACTACAAATTGTAAATCAATGACTATTTTACACTGTGGAATGTGTTGTAGTTATCTCATGCTCCAAATAGTTGATATTACTGATGAACAACCAATTCTATTCAGTATTATGCTATTATGTTGAGCTATTAAATGATATTATATGTTGTTGTTAATGTTGTTTACGATAATAGTGCAAAGGTTGTAAACACATTAAGGGATCACCCTCCCGGGTCTTGTAGAGCCCAAAGTGTAGGAGGTCTTTAAAATCCTTGTCAGTTGGTCCAGGTCCTTTGAGTTGCCCTTGATTGGAATTGGCAATTCCATAGGTAAATTAGAAGACCAACCTGGTTATAGTGAAAACAAACTGAATGAGGGAGAGAGATGGATCTCAAAGGAGAGGGAGTGGAGGAAAGGTAGGTTGGCAGGGGAGGGAGGAGGGGTGGAGGGTTTTATGGAATGGAATGGAAGAGGGAGGGAGGGGGTGGAGGGTGGAGGGAAGAGGGTGGAAATGGAGTGGAAGGAGGGAAGGAAGGAATGGAGGGGAGGGAGGGAGAGGGGGGGTGGAGGAACGGAGGACCATACAGTGGAGTGGAGAGACTAGAGAGAGAGAGAGAGAAAGAGATTTGGGAGGGGAAGGAGAGGGAAGAGGGAGGAAGGGAGAGAGAGGACCAGAGAGGGAGGAAAGTAGGGATGGAGAGGACAGAGAGAGAGGGAGGGAGGGAGAGGAAGGGGAAAGGAAAGGAAAGGAAGGGTTTAGGGGCATGGAGGGTGGAGAGGAAGAGGGAGGGGGAGAGACAGGGGAAGGGAAGGAAGGAGAGGAGAGATAGAGAGTGAGAGACCTGAGAGAGGGAGAGGGGGGGTGGAGAGATAGGGAGGTTTATGGTTGGGTGGTGGATGGGGCAAGAGGAGAGACAGAGGGATTCAATGAGTATATATGAAGGAAGGGAGACAGAGAAATGGAGGGTTAAGGGCAGAGGGTAGGAAGGCATGAGGGTTGGGAGGGAGGATAAGGAGGAGAGAGAGAGAGACCTGAGAGAGGGAGAAGGAGGGAGGGAGGGGAGAGGGAAGGAAGGAGAGGAGGGAGAGAGGAGGGGGAGAGGGATGGAGTGGAGAGGACAGAGGGGTGGAAGGAGCCATGGTTGGCCAAGGAAAGGAGGGGAGAGACAGAGGGAGTGGAGAGAGAGGGGTGGAGGAAGAGTGGAAGGGAGAGGTGGATGGACAGGATCTAAGGTCAAGGACTGGGCTGGCAAGATGGGAGAAGACCCAGGAGGAGAGTATATATATATATATATATAGAGAGAGTTGGGAGGGGAAGGAGAGGGAAGAGGGAGGGAAGGGAAGAGAGAGAGATCTGAGAGAAGGAGGGGAAAAGGATGGAGAGACCCTATAGAGAGAGAGGAGGGAGGAGGAAAGAGGGAGAAAGTGGCAGTGGAGGGTGGAGGATGGAAAATAGGGAAGGGAATGGAAATGAAAGGAAAAGGGGAGGACAACACAGAGGGGAGAGAGATAGAGAGAGATCTGGGAGGGGGGATTCAGTTCAGATGCCTCGATAAAAGATCAAAAGAGATCAATCGCGTCAAATCGAGAAAACCAAAATAAATAGGGTTCCCGTCGGGTAGAGGGTTTTATCCGGATGGTCCAAAAGTCAAGAAAGATCCCGAGGATCGTCATAAAATAAATAAATAGGGAATCGAATAAAAACAAAAAGAAAAGAAAGAAGGTGGAAAAAGGAATCCCGGATTCTCCGATTCGGAGGGGTCGAGGAGTTGAGAGAGAGAGGAGAGGGTAAGGGGTTTAGGGTTAATGGTTTAGGGTTTAGGGTTATGGGTAGTGATGGAACTTCAAAATTTTTGTTCTCTCTATGGTGATTGGGAAAAGCCTAAGGATGGGGTTTTACCTTTGTCTTCATGTAAAACCCTAGTGTTCATCTTACACCTTGGATGGGATCTATTTGGCCATTACTTTTTGGGAAGGTTTTTAAATGACTTAAGCCCCATCACTTCGTTTAGGCTAGGCCCCCTTTTGTTTTATCGTTTTATTTCCTTCGCCTGACTTTATTTTTCCTAAGTCTTTTTTTGGTCCTGTGTTCCCTCGTTAAAACAACTTATTTCATTATTTGTCATCATCCTAGTGATGTTCCCTTATTCCTTTAGGGGAGAGGGCCCAATAGTCATGCAGGCTAACTTTCTTAGCATGTAGCAATTTACTAGAATATTGTAGAACCTTCATTTTTTTTTTTTGAAATGTAGACTGGTCTCTTATTTATCTATAACTAAGGTTTGGAGGTGTGACTCATCATGCAACTCGCCACATCGGCAAATATTTTGAGAAGTGTCTCTAAAATTTGACTTTTTAAAGGTTCGCCCAAAACTTAATCATAGAACCCCCAATAGTTGAACCAAAAAATATCATTTGTTGCTTGTAGAATATGATATTTTTATTTAAATTAAAATTAATATACAACCTAAGTGGACCAAATGCTTATTGATAACCATAAATCTTTGATATCTCTACCTTTTATATTCAACACATATGGAATAATAGTTGAACACAAAAAATCTATTTGTCGTTATAAAAATAACACATAATTATTTAAAATACAACTTATATTGAACAAAATGGACCAATAGTTGAACACTAAAACTTTTTCAAAATCCTTCACATTTAATGGGAAAATACATGTTATTTATTGTGCTCACCTTTTATATTTGTGATAGGACAAGCTATTAATATAAAATTATACAATGCTTTTACATTGCTACCCCAATTGTTGTACACATAAGAACAATAGTTTTTCACTATGCTAACAATACTTGTTTAAATGAGTGTCTTATTTTATTAAATAAGAATTTTATTTTTTTAATCATATACTTATAGTGGAGAGTTGTGAAACTTTATTTGAAACAAAAAAATACTTATTTCACTTCTTCATGAATGTATTTATCTTTTCTTCATATAACATTTAGAGGTTCTCATGTGTTCAAGTATGGGTCCATTTTTTATCAACATTTGGTTTTTTCTTTATTTACATTTGGACTATTTATTTACAATATATAGTATAAATATGTGGTAAGACTGGGTATTATCATCATGATTGAGTGCGTGACTATTGGACCCCGCACGACTACTGGGCCCTCTCCCCTAATAAATGTTTTTATTTTGCAGAGGGACAAGTTCGCATGGCTGTAGATCAATTGTCGTGTGATCTCAACCATTCCCCACCATCCCGTGATGACCCCACCACACTATCTTTGTTGATTACGATATCATGGGCAAGCACCACGTGTCTCATCCAGTGATAAATGTTTTTATTTTGTAAAGGGACAAGTTCGCATTGCCATAGATCAATCGTCGTGTGGTCTCAGTCATTCCTCTCCATCCTGCGATGACCCCACCACACTGTCTCTATTAATTGTGATATCACGAGTGAGCACCTTGTGTCTCATCCAGTGAAGCTGAAGGAATGATAAATACTTTGATGCATCTTTAATACATTATGCCATGGGTTACTAAAGCAGTTATAAGATGCACGTGTTTTAAATCAATGGAGATGTTATAATCTCGGTAGAAAGGTGCTTGATGGTTAATAACAAGGCTAGCAACTGTGTTGAATGAATAGGATTTCCGATGGTTGAGATCCATTGTTGCCTTCCATCGCGTGATCAAAATTTGTGAGGTCTTTATTGATTGCAATATCACGGGCATGCACCACGTGGATCTCCTTGGCAACGAGTAGTATGGTGGGCCCCTTATTGCCACGATCGAGACTATGTCAGTTTGCTTTGAAGGTAGTCATTCGATGATCTCACCAAGGTGAAGGATCAACAGCTAAAATTTGAATCTACATCAAATGTGATTATAGTCATTTGTGCAGCGCGAGAGTAAGCTTTAATGGCGGCCATGATATCTACTGCCATGGTTTGATCGAAACAAAGCAACTATTCTTTTGCTTTCGGTATCACAAAGCATTCAAAACATCTTAAATGGGGATTGTCGGTGGATATGTTCTATATAAGGATTTGATAATTAGTATTGGGTTGGAATACATGTTGATGAAATTGTAAAGCAATGTTCTCAAGGATCTTATATGTTATGTGTTAAATCTGTCATAAACCCTTAAATGTTTATGAATTTGACTCCCTTAATGGATATATGGCACTGATGTAAGTTGTACTAATTTTTATGGTTCAGTATTTTGTTTGTCTTTATCTAGTGCTTGCTACAAATCTCAAATCAATGACTATTTTACACTGTGGAATGTGTTGTAGTTATCTCATGCTCCAAATAGTTGATATTACTGATGAACAACCAATTATATTTAGTATTATGCTATTATATTGAGCTATTAAATGAGATTATATGTTATTGTTAATGTTGTTTATGATAATGGTGCAGAGGTTTTAAACGCATTAAGGGATCACCCTCCTAGGTCTTGTAGAACCCAAAGTGTAGGAAGTCCTTAAAATCCTCGTTAGCTGGTCCAGGTCCTTCGAGCTACCCTTGATTGGAATTGGCAATTCCATAGGTAAATTAGAAGACCAAGCTAGTTACAGTAAAAACAACCAGCAGGTAGAGGGGAGAGAGAGAGGGATTCAGTGAGGGAGAGAGGGAGGGAGTGGGAGAGAGATAGAGGGTAGAGGGTTAAGGGTAGAGGGGAGGGAGATAAGAGTGAGAGAGAGAGAGACTTGAGAGAGGGAGAGGGGGTAGGAGGGTGATACTTGAGAGAGATGGAGGGAGGGAGGGAGTGGAAGAGAGATAGAGGGTAGAGGGTTTAAGGGTTTAGAGTTTAAGGGTTAATGGTTTAGGGTTTAGAGTTAAAGGTAGAGAGTGTTGGTTTTTCTTTTACACTGTAACCAGGTTGGTCTTCTAATCTACCTATGAGATTGCCAATTTCAATCAAGGGCAGCTCGAAGGACCTGGACCAACTGACGAGGACTTTAAAAATCCTCCTACACTTTGGGATCTACAAGACCTGGGAGGGTTATCCCTTAATGTGTTTACAACCTCTACACCAATATCATAAACAACATTAACACATAATAAATAATCCCATTGAATACCTCAACACAATAGGATAATATTGAATAAAATTGGCTGTTCATCGATAATATCAACTATGTGGAGCATGAGATAACTACAACACAATCCATAGTAAAATAGTCATTAATTTGAAATTTGTAGCAAGCTCTAGGAAAAGACAAAAAATTATTGAACTGCACAAATAAGTACAACTTAGATCAGTGCCATATATCCATTGTTGGATTCAAATTCATAAGCATCTAAAGGTTTATGACAGATTTAATACATAACATATAACTTATAAGATCCCTAACAATATTGCATTACAATTTCATCAGTATGCATTCTCACCTAATGCTACTTATCAAATCTTTATATAGAACATATTTGCCTATAATCCCATTCAAGCATTTTAATTAATTCCTTGAATTAAAGCTAAAATAAGGATTATACACACCGCAATAGTGAGATGAATGAAACAACCCTTCGCAACTTATTCAAAATTCGGATATGCATGTACAATGGAGAGACATGAGTTTGAATTTATCATTTCAACTCAAATGCTAGTACTGTTATACAACATTAAATCCCCATGAATTCAAAACCGATTATAGAAAAACTTAGAACCTAAATTTTATTTCTCTCTAAAACCATCAGACTTTACAATTTTCTCTACTTCACCTAGACTCGACCAAAAATTATCTAACTTGCTAACCCATACTTCTGACCTTGAAATCCTTCTTATAGAAAATGAAGGAGCAAACAAGCATCAGGCCAGAAAGTACACATGTCACTAGCCAGTTGGCACACCTGGTGATATTCCAAAAATTGTTACAATAGCCATCACCTTGGAGAATATTCATGTTTATCATGTTAGCTGAGAAAAGTTGATGCAACAACAAAAAACCATAAGAAACCCACTCCGAGAATTCCATCAAAGAAAAACTGGAAACCATTGTAACCGCATCATCTGATTTACCACTTGTTAGTAGTCCATTCCTTTTACTCTTCCTTAGTCAAATATTTAGTTACCCATTTCTAGTATTCTTCATCAGTCGGCCAGTCAAAATTAATCACCTCATTCACCTTGGTATTATAAGGTGTGTATTTTACCGCTACCTGATTTGCATCTCTTTCAAAAACTTCCAAAAATGAGCAGGTACTAATGATTTTATCCATATAGCTCACCAACAAGTCATAATCTGACTCATCACAAATTAATTTAATTTTATCATTGATGACTTCACTTCCTTGATCCTACCACTACTAGAGTGACCTGATTTTCCCTTGCTCATCAATTATATCTGGTAATAATGTGTTACCCCAATCATTAAAATTCTCCACCAATTCCCTAATCTTCCTACTCAAATCATCTGGTAGGGTCTGAAAACCTTGCAATGATTTAACCAACACTTGAGTAGTTTTTTATGATTGGTGCCTATTATTTGTATCAAACCTTGAAGCCTTTTACATGACATCCAAATCACTGGCCCTAGAGATCCAATTTTCAATCAATGGTATCACTACTTCCTGATCCCTATCAATATTCTTTATTGCATCTAATAGCAAAGAATATAAAGAATGTATAGATAAAAATTTACTATCAACATTTTCATTTAAATGCCTCAAGATAGTAGTAACAATCTCCTTTTTCTTCGAAAGAGATCCCTCCTCACTTACCTTCAATGATGTCTGCAATTCATCAATTCTTTGCAAGAGCTGCTTCTTTGTAGGATCAACAGAGCACTCTATTTCTACATCAATTTGTTCTAAAGGAGGGGTGAGAGAAAGATTCTGATTGGGAGACCTTGGTGTGGAAACAATTGGAGAAGCAGGAGGTATTGACCCTATTGTGGAAGGTAATGTACTGGTCCCTAGAGCAATTGATGTCTCCCCAATCTGTTTATACCTAAATCTTTCCACCTCAGTCTACAACTCAACATTCCTCTGTTGCATCTTGTTGTATTCCTCAATCAAAAGGTTATACTTCTCCATTAGGATCTTCTTTTCAGACTCCTCCCTTTTAGCAGTCTTTTGGGCCAATTTGGCCACATTCATAGTCAAATTAGTGGCCTCAGTGGTTGAGGTCTCTAAAGCTCTCTTTATTATTAATCCTCCTCTGAAATTTGGATTAATATCCAAAACATTTGGGTTTCTTCCTTGAGGGGCCAATGCCCAAATTGCCAAAATTTCATATTCCTCATTGAAGGCAGAATCTTGCAATGTTGCCTTGACTTCTTCTTCAGAGTCTTGTAAAGGATTCTTAGACTTTAAAATAGCATTAAATGCTATAGCATCTGCAATGTCCCATTCAGGCAGAATCAACACACTAGCCTGACTCACCAGTCTTCTTCCCTCTTCAGGAGTGATGTTCTTAAATTCCTCCATTAATTCAGCTTTTACCTCCTCATCATTATCCTGGTCTGACCTGTCAGGACTTAGTTCTCTTCTCTTCTTAAATTTCTCTTGATATTCTTCAAATTTCATCCTCCATACCAATTGCAAGAATACATGAGTTTTTACAAATGTATTGTCATCTAGAAACTCCTTATATGCTTCTATTCTTGCATCTTGTACAATTTTTCCATTCATATCTAAATCAGATAGAACCAATTCAGCTGGCCTAGGAGGGGAAGGCATACCAACCTGCATGTCCTGATCAGTAACAATAATTTCATCCATCAGATCCTCCTGTGGTTGATCAATTCTTTGTCTTTTAGGGCTTGGCTCGGATGGTGGTGATGAGGGATTTTCTTCTGGTGATGATTCTAAATCAATAATTTTAATTGCCCCAGGCACTTTGAATTTTGGACCTGGTTGTGAAGGAAACTTCATTATTTGCTTTCCTTTTCTATCCACTTCCTCTTCATCACTGCTATCATCCTTTTTCCTCCTGTAAATAGGCCACCTTTCTGTAGGCTAGTATGTTGGCCTTGTTTCAATTGGCCTGACACCTTGTTCCTGTACACCCAGACTCAGTTCTAAATTTATCTTTTTGGTCCTCAATGTGCCCATAATTTCCTTGAAGTTCTCCATTATAAATTCAATCTTCTTATGGTATGGATTAAACTCCAACAATGGATTATACTTTGGATCCATCTTATGCACAATATCTAATAGCTTATCATAAGCTATCCATTTCTCCTTGTTCAACTCCTGCCTATTTATATCAAATTCATTTATGATCAAATCCTTAGGAAAGTTGAACTCATGCACAAATTTTCCATCCTTTATTCTTTGTCTGAAAAGGGAAAAGAAACCCTGAAGATCATGCTGCTGCTTTGGACCACACCTCAAATGGTAATCATCAAAGAATTTCTCAAAATGCACCTAGCCTTATTTTGAAAAGGAAAAATCAGACACCACTGTATAATCAGGGAAAAATGTTCCCTTACCCCTCCTTGTGAGGTTGTCCTCATGGATACAACCTATTTTCCACATAAATTCTACAAACTCCACTCTTGGTGGCACATTGTATAGTAGTATATGGGGGGTTCCTTGAAAATCGTATACTCTCAAAACAATGCTGACTGGGTATGGGATAATGTCACCCTAGTTATGGAAAACTTTCAATTATGGCTTCCTCCCTTTTGGCCTGAGGAAATCATCCAATTCCTCAGGGATCTTGGGTACATTCACCATCACTCTAGCCCTCAATCTAGAAGCAAAGAAATTATCAAATTGCACATAACTGGTGCGTTCCTTATTGTAAGATAAATCTGCAGCCCATAATTGTACTGGAAATCTTTCTCCATCAACCGATTGCCTTAATTCCATCTTTTCAGAGAAAAATTCAGCATTCTTGAACAAGAACATATGCATCAACATAGAATAACAGAAGAATTGAGTGCCAGTATCATTTTTTGCAACTTTGATAGCCCTTCATGTATCCTCTCAGCCAAGAAAGAAGATAATTCATATGTCATAGAGAAGTTAGGGTGTTGTATTTGCACCCCCATGAACATGTATGCAATAGGAATCACCGCACCAGGACTGAAACCCAAAATCTGACACAATGAATATAAAGTGGCCAAGAAATGATTTGCAAAATAGTTTAATTTGAAAGGTTCCTGGTCATTGGGGCTGATATGAGATCGTGAACCTCCTACCCTAGCCAAATGAGGTGGAAGCAACTTAGCTCTAAAAAGAGACTTCAAATTTGCATATTCCTGCTTCATTTCCTCAAGATTGATAGGAACCAAGTCTTCACTTGGTTCACTCAAGTCAAAAATCTGTTGGACCTCTTCTCTATTAATGCTGAACATAACCTTTCCATCATTATCCCTGATTACCTGTGTGACAAGGTCATATCTTGCAACCAATGCCCTAAGTAAGTCTATGTCAAGGAACATGTTTGGGACCACTAGCTTTCCCAAATCATACATTCAGTCGTTTGAAAAGGGGTGAGGAAAATTCCTCTATCCATACCATAATCTGAACATTTCCAAGCTTGTGAGAGGAACCCTAGCATTGACAATGTTAGAGAAACTATATACTAACCCTTCCCCCAGGATTTTCCCTCGCATTAGAACCAATCCCTTCTTCCTATCATTTTTTGACAAGGGCAATTGATCCAGGAAATCATCGTACAAGTTTTTGCTTAAATAGTCAACATGGCCAGAATGTTGCTTTGGTGGTGCCATCTTGGACAAACTAGGGTCTTTTTACAATTTCACACTTCGAATAGCTAGGACTAACTAGAGATAGGAAATTACAGGACAAAATACTACAATTTCTCAAAACTATAATTAAACTATAGCCCTAACATGTTTATCAACAAGCTCATGACAAGCACAACAAATATTTTCCCAAATTCAAGTGCAGAATGACCAGGAAGCACAAAAATTAACTCACGACTTTATTTGCAGAAGTTCTAAATTCTGGCTGCAGAGATTCAAAACTTCGCTTTTGGCTTTGAAACTACTTTGCAAAATACTTGAATACTTTGTGATACAAATAAAAGAGGAGAATTAATTTTATCTTGATCAAATCATGCTAGCAAATGTCTCATCCGCCATTAAAGCTGACTCGCACGCTGCAGGAATGACTCCAACCATATTTGATGCAGAATTAAATTTTAGCCATCCACATGGCAGTCGCCCGTGATATCGTAATCAGTAAAGATCCTACAACTTTGGATCACGCAATGGCAGGAAATCGTAGATCTTGAGCATTCGTGATCTTGTTCCTTCAACATAGTCACCAGCCTTATTATCAACTATTGAGCAACTTTTTCATCAAGATTATAACATATCTACTAATTTAAAACATGTGCACCTCAAGAACACTTTAGTAACCCGCCTTTTAATGTATTAAGGCCGGATTAATTTACCACAGTATTTCCTTCATTCCTTCGGCTTCACCAAATGAGACACATGGCACTCGCCCGTGATATCGTGATCAGTAAAAACCTTGCAACTTTCGATCACGCAATGGCGAGAAACCATTAAGATCTAATGACAATTAATCGACAGTCAACCAAACTTATCACCTTTAGCCTCACTAGATAGGACACGTGGTGCTCGCCTGTGATATCATGATCAACCAAAGCGGTGTGGTGGGGTCATTACGGGATGGCAGGGAGCAGCTGAGATCCAACGATAGTTTATCAACGGTTGCTCGAACTTCATCCTTCTGCAAAACAAAACATTTATTAAAAGAACAAGGGGACATCACTAGGCAGATGGTAAACGACATAAGTTTTTTTAAATGATGAAACGTGGGGCCAACCAAGACTTAGGAAAATAAAACCCTGTAGAGGAAATAAAATATTAATATAAAGGGACTCAACCTAGATGGAATGATAGGACATAATTCATTTTAAAACCCCTCAAAAAGTAACATCGAAATAGATCCCAACCAAGGCGTAAAATAAACACAAGGGTTTTATATAAAAATAAATCGAAAACCACCAACCCAAGGAAAAT